>CAMOHE010047083.1:33489-143544 GCA_946598075.1 Artocarpus hirsutus
TAATAATTCATATTATCCAAAAATAACAAAACAATGTACTACATCTACGGAAAGAAAAGAAATAACACCAAAATAAAATAACAAAGAATTCAGCTTTAATTTATGTATGTATGAAAACCAAATCGACGCAATACCCAACAATGTACAAAAACAATAAAATAGCTAATATAAAATTCAAAAAGCAATGATCATGAGACACTTGTTATTTTAACGGGTATGATTTTGTAAAAATCATATGAATAAAATGTCAATTTAGTATTTTTACTAAGTCTCCGTAGTAAATATTTTAAATCTACCTATCACTCACTTCTATCAATCTTGTCCCGCTACATTAATGCTTAATTAAGTAGCCTCAACTACTTGGAGACATAGAATTAATTCACCTCAATTACCAGGAGACATCGATATGTTTTCTCAACCACCTTTTTAATGCTTCATTTATCTTCTTCTACAACTTACCCCATTTGCCCCCTCAATTATGTTGATATTATTTGCTAAAAGTCTCCATGGGAGACATGATAATATTTTCTTTTAATGCTCATTTAATTCTCTCCCGCTCCTTAATTATTTTGATGCCTATTTATTCAACCATCACCACTCTTTTCTCTAGTTTCTCATTCTCTTCTTTCTCACTTCAATTTTCAACTAAAGACACAAAGCATAGAGCTCTCTTTGCAACCACAACAATTATAATTTTCAGCCACGTTTGAAATTGTTTTGGAGTCAATACAAGCTTGGTTTTTAACCCAAACTTTGGTGTTTTTCAAAGGAGTTTTAAGGTAGGTTTTCTTTAATTCAAACTTGGTTTTTAGTATGTGTTTTTCTCTATCTTTAATGTATAATTTACATGTTCAAAGTTCATGCAAATTTCTAATTATGTTAATATGCATATTTTAGCATGTTTTCATCATTATTTGCAAGAAAGGCTAGAGATATGGTTTGATAATGATTTTGGTATAAAACTCATGAGAATATGTTTATTATGATTCTACAATGCATGCTGTATATTTTAGAATGATTTTGAGACTTTGAACAAGGATAATATGCTTTGAGTTAAAGAAAAACTTAATACTCCATAAACCTTGTATTATCTTTATGAGCAGTAGCTCTTTCTTGAAATTCTAGGATTAGATAAAAATGAATTTTGTAAATTGGTTTACATATTTTAAGAGTAGACATCTTAAGCTTTCCAACGAGCTATCATGAGCCTAAATCGGAGCTATATTTTATTTTTTATGAAATTTTCAATTCTCGAGTTGGAAACTAGAAAACATACCAGTGGCAGTATACTATCCGTCTATCTTAAGTAAACCACCTCTTAACCCATGTGCTAATTGTGAATAGTAAACTCAACTTTGTTCACCTTCTAATCCCTGAATGTCTTGCAACCTTTTCAAAACCATTCTAAGTAATTCATGAATCTTATTAGAGACTGAAATATATATATAGATTTACACTTAATTCATTTATGGATGTGGTTACATGTTGTGCTTTAGTTTTAATTGTCCTTATGCACACCTTAGGATCAAGGGTGTGTGGAGCTTACGTTAATTAAATTCGGAGATTAAAAGATTGTTGAGAAGCTTGGAAGGTAGGGATTCTATTACTCATCTTTTGTGAGGTTTTTATGGAATTTAAATTGATTGTTTTACCACAAGATATATGTACCTATGTTGAACTGCTATTATATGAGAATTACATATGAAACTATGACATGGACTCGCCCTATATTGATTAGCAATGAACATAATAAATTAACATATGTTGTTATAAATGAAAGCATGGTTAGGAAAATTAGCTTTGTAAATGATATTTGTATATAAAGAAATGGTGAGATGTGAAGTGGGCGACGGTTACGTCCTTGGGCACGAATACCCTAAAAGATAAAATAGGGGGAAGATGATGACGTTTCCTTGGGTCGAAAGTCTCAAAACGCACTGTACAGGAATCGACTTGGTGAGGACTCGGGGCTTGATGTCCCCTCACCGGAATACCCTCGGAATGTTGGAGGGTGGCCAAACACACCCATTTGGGTTTCGATAAATTGAGTAATACTTTATGTAATGTGGATACCTAGGAACAATGGTGAATTGTAATATTTATATGTATGTATAAGTGTGAAACCTGGTAATGGTTAACTATGGTATCCACAAGATATGATCATAATAAACCTCATAATCTGGTATATGATGTAAATTAACTAACCATGCAGTTTTAATGTGGTAATGAATAAACCTTAAGGTGAGTAATGAATTTCCCTACTGGGCATGTTGATGCTCATCCCTATCATATTTACATCTCTCATGTGGAACTCAGTGCAATTTATCTGACGAGGAATAAGCAACAACACTGTTGATTTCGTGTTGGAAGATCTTTGTTAAACTGTAACTCATCTAGATTATGTAAGATTTGTATTTACTTTGTGATGGCTGTGTGAAGTTATTTGGGAATTGTACTATGGTGATGATGACTGTATTTTAAATATTTGGTACTACACTAAAAACTGTGGTTTGTATTTTAAATATTTATTTTTGTTCAAAGACCCATAGGCATTGTTTAATGGATTTAAATAATATTGAATCTAAGTTTATTTTTATTTATTCAATACTATTAACCCCCACATAGGGGCGTTACATCAAGGCAAAGGGTGTTCGGCATAGGTCAGGAACCAGTTAGGTCGGAAGGAGCTTACTTCATAGAATGCAATAAATGCATCCTTATTTATAGGCTACCACTTGGACCGGGTGTCAGGTAGGTTTTGCCCATAACCCGAGTGTCACATCATGGCATGTCAGGCGGCAAGTGACAAGTGTCATGTCCCTTCGCCGATGGATGAGCTCGTATCCGATGGTGAGCTATTTGCCATTTGCTAGCTAGTGATAGCGAGTAGCAGTTTACTTTGACAGAAGAACAGTCTGACCGGAGCCACTGTTGAGTCCGAGGAAGTGGCCTGAGGAGGTGCGGCCCTGGGGCCCTAAGAATCAGCTCGGACAAGACATCCAGCGTAATTGGGGTCAGTTTTGAACTCCACATACCTTTACCGAGCTGGATGGCCGACCACCTAGAGTTTGGCTCCTCGGTGGTGGCACCGAGCTCACCCTCAACAACACTCTCAACACAATTCTCAAAAAATCCTTATTTTTTAAAACAAAAATATTTTCATCTATTTTAAAAATAATACTAAACGACCCTTATAAATTGGTATAAACCACAAATTATAGCTTAAACTAACTTTTCAGCTTCATCTAGTGTTTTAATTGGTTGTTAAAAGGTTAGTTTGTAGTTATTTTGAACCATAAAATTATAGTTTGAATCATAAATTTTCAGTTTACACTGGAGTTTTTTTTTTTCAATAGTCCAAACATTAGTTGCTGTTTGAACTTCAATTTTCAGTTCAAGCAAGCCTACCAACTCGGCTAATAACGTCCTCCCGAACTATGTTGTATAAAGGTCTTTTGTTTTAGGGTTGGTGTATCAGCACAGTATATACTAGCAAAGTTCTTCTTTCAGGTTACGAACCACTTAGCATACATGCGTAGAATAGAACGTCTTATTTGAAAACTAAGCCTTTGTTTGAGACATATAGTTGGAACCACACTTCTAACCATCTGCAGTAAAAAGCTCTTTACAGCTACAGTATAAAACTCTCAACAATTATGGTGTTTCAAATTAATATTGGTTATAACCATAGTTCCAACAAAAACTAAAATTACTGGTTCCTTTTTCTTTTTCTTTTTTTTTTTTTTTTGAGAGGCAGTATTGAGGAACTTATACATTAGTGATTGCATTATCAATTATAATGAATAAGCATTTTTCTATTCTTTACAGTTTGGTTAGCATCTCAAATTGTTAAATTTTTTTACCAAAACAAATACAAATATTTGAGTAATGCTATACAGGTCCAAATATAGCACCAAGCACAACATAAAAAATATGTCAAACAAATTCCTTTTGCAAGTTCCAAATTTCAAAATTTATGACCAAAAATTCGATACATTATTTATAGAAATATTATGAATTAGAGCACAAAACTAATTTACAACATGCCATGTACGTTACTTTTTTAATTTTTTTTTTTTTTTTTGCCACAAATAGAGCTTTAACTTTGTCATGTTGCATGGAAGGTGGACTTTCTTTTTTTTTGAGGGACATTGAAGATGATCTTTTGTGACGCTTATTTATTGTTTTCCTTTGGTCTTCCTTTCTTTTTCATACAAGAAAAATAATCGAGTCAAAATGTGGCCGCCGCTCAATCTGATCAAGTCTTGGTCAACGTTTCGGATTATTTAAACAAGAGAGATTATTCAAACCTTTACACCTCTCTAGTTTCTCCAGGGAAAGTTTGGAGTACTATGTCACCTTTGAAAACCTGGTCAACCAAAACAAAGCCCTTCGTCATGGTATTTAGTAACGACTGGTCATAATTGGTAAAAAATAAAATAAAATAAAATAAAACAAAAATAAAATAAATAAAATAAAATAAAATCCTAGTCGTTTGGGAACACTAAGTTAATTTTGTTACAATATTTTATATCACAAAATTTAAATTGCTACAATATTTTTTGATTCAAATCTTTAGTTCAAAACTATTTTTAAAAAAATTCCAACACGCCCTTCTTCCATAATACAAAAGTCGCAAAACATTTTAAAAGACATATTTCTGCACACAAGTGCATTAGACACCTTGTAGTTGGAACGTCCCTAGCTTTTATTTTCATGGCAGCCAAACATGCCATCCTCCTATTCTCAATCTTTCTCTCTCTTCAGATGTACAATTCTTTGGCAAAAACTTGGATAAGAGCTGGTTATTGGTATGTTGGTAGTGAATCTCCTATACCGGATATAAACTCAGCTCTATTCACTCATCTTATATGTGGTTTTGCCAATGTAAACTTCTCCACTTACCAACTTTCAATACCCTCTTCAGATAAGCAGTACTTCTCAGGCTTCACCGCCATCGTCAAGCGGAAAAACCCGTCGATCACCACGCTTCTCTCGATCTGGAACGGGCAAGCGGAGACCTCCAAGGCCATACTTGGTGAGAAAGGGAACTACTCAGTCTTGTCCTCTATGCTCAGTGAACCTTCAAACAGAAAGGCATTCATTAATTCGTCAATAACAACAGCAAGAAAATACGGATTCGAAGGGCTGGACTTGTTTTGGCTGTGGCCTAATTCAGGTTCGGACATGACCAATATGGGAATTTTCTTAAACGAGTGGAGAGAAGCTGTGGACGTCGAGTCAAGAAACTTGACTCGGTCGAAATTGCTACTCACAATGGCCCTTCATTATGTGCCTTTCTATGAATCTGTGAGCTACCCAATTGAGTCCATAACAAGGAATTTGGATTGGGGACATGTTGTGGCTTATGACTATCATTTGCCCTCAAAAGAAAATGTTACCGGTGCCCATGCAGCTCTATATGACCCTAATAGTCATTCTAACACAGATTATGGCATAAGGCAATGGTTAAGCAAAGGATTTCCTTCTACAAAACTGGTTTTAGGATTGCCGTTTCATGGCTATGCGTGGACTCTTGCAAACCCCGAAGACAATGAAGTTGGTGCAAAAGCTCTAGGCCTGGCTGTGACGCAGGACGGTTCAATGAGCTACAAGTACATCAAGTGGTATGCTCAGAGTTATAAAGCTAACATAATTTACAATGCAACGTATGTTGTGAATTATTGTGCCATAGAATCGATTTGGATTGGTTTCGACGATGTGGAGGCGATCAGGGCTAAGGTTGCTTATGCCAAGCAGAAGAAGCTGCTCGGTTACAATGTGTTTCAGGTCACCAATGATAACAATGGGGTACTTTCTCACGCAGGTAGGATTCAATGAAACTGTCAACAGAAATTAATATGCTGTTTTAGAATCAACACAGTTTCTTTTTTCAAGACATGTGAATTTTGTTTATCAATTTTCGAGCATAATTTTGGTAAGGGTTTGAATTTAGAACTACCAGCTCTAGTGCTAATTGCTAAAGATCATAGCAGGACGGCTAAGATTAGTTATTTGGTTTGATCACTATAATCCAACTTTAGAATTTGACCTTTTATTTTAATATTGAAAAGACTGCTTCTGATGAAAATTAAATATCTCAGTTTGTGTCTCCGGCCGAATTCAAGAAAATCCTCTGCTTCAGCTCACTTTCTTTCAGTTCTTGTTTTTAAATTTTTTCTTCTGTTACTAATCCTGTTTGTTACGATTTCATGAAGTGTTGTGTTTTTCTATGTTTCCCTGATAGGCTTGTTACTTGAATAAAATTTTGTACAATACAAACTCTAAACTTGTCACCAAAGATGTTGTAACCCACGTGCATATCCTTGGAGTTTTAACTGAAAATTTGAAATTATATGCAGCTTATGGAGAAAAAAATGATCAAAAGAGCAGGCTTTGGTTATTGCTAGTAATCATTTTTCCAATTGCTTTGATCATAATTCTCGTCGCCAGCATAACGTGCTATGTTCGGTTCAAAGCTTTAAAATCAAAAGGTAATTCTGTGACTTGTGACGGCTGGATATTTGTAAAAACTTAACCCGATATTTGACATGAAAAACATTGCATTTTTAATTTTTTTATTTTCCTTTTGGTCACTGGGATGAATTCTTTAGGCAAATCATCATCATCAAGGAATGCTAATCCAGAAGAGGCTGAAGATATTGACAGTGATGCCCCAAAGCTGCAAGTGTTCAGCTTTGAAAACATTAAAGAAGCTACAGATAACTTTTCAAATGCAAACACGCTTGGAGAAGGGGGATTTGGCCTTGTTTACAAGGTAAAAATTTTTCATTCAAACTAGTTTCTCCATAGTGCACAAGCGGCAGAACTAGGATTTAGGACCTTAATTTTTCTCTTAATGGTGGGTAGCTAGTTACAAACTGCATGATCTGTAAATGATTTACAAAAGAAACAGGGAAATTTTAGGCTTAAAGAGCTTCATCACAGAGCACAAGAAGGGAAAACATTTGTTCATCAGTTCATACACGATCATTTCTTCATTTTAGTCATAATGAAATGAGAACTTTGCAGTCTCCGTGATTGTTTTAGTTTTGCGAATATACGAAGTTACTAACCGCAGGTTTCAATTCTTGCTAGGGTAATCTGCCTACCGGGAAGGAGATTGCGGTTAAGAGACTATCAAAAGCGTCGAGGCAAGGAGTTGAAGAATTCAAAACTGAGGTTACACTTACCGCAAGACTGCAACATGTTAATCTAGCTAGAGTACTCGGATATTGCACTGAAAAGGAGGAAAAGATGCTGGTCTATGAGTACATGCCAAAAAGTAGCTTGGACTTCTACATTTTCGGTCTGCCTTTTTTCATGCTTTGACTTGAGTAATTAGAATCTTCTCATTGTGTTATAATTCTGACATTTTCATGTAGAAATCTGGTTTCATGCTAAGTGAAACCTTCCAAGTCAGTCAGTTTTGATATTTGTCACACTTTCATTTAGAATTTTGATGTTTGTGCATATTACTTCAATGTATCTTGATCCATTTTCATGCCTTGTTACTGACAACTTTAGATATCATGCAGATCCCCTCAGAAGGCATGAATTAGATTGGGAGAAACGAGTTCAAATTATTGAAGGGATTACTCAAGCGCTTCTCTATCTCCAAGAATACTCAAATTTCACAATAATACATCGAGATCTCAAAGCTAGCAACATTTTACTGGACAATGATATGATTCCTAAGATATCAGATTTTGGAATGGCTAAACTATTCAAAAAAGACGAACTTGAAGCAAGAACAGACAGGATTGTCGGGACATAGTAAGTAGAAAAATATAACTGCCTCAAGTGCCATCTCAACAAGTATTTTTCATCTCTTAAAAGCTTTATATTTGAAATGCAGTGGCTATGTTCCCCCAGAATATGTAAGAAAAGGTACATACTCCATGAAGTATGATGTCTATAGCTTTGGAGTTTTACTTTTGCAAATCATCAGCGGAAAGAGGAATACGCGATATTACGGACCTAGCGAAAGTATGCACATTTTAGAATATGTAAGCTACTCCAAAAACTTGATTTACTACTGTTATTACTGAAAGTGGGTCATTTGAACTTCATTAGTGAGTAACATCCCAACTATCTCAGGCATATCAAACGTGGGAATATGACAAAGGAGCGGAGTTTTTTGATCCGTCGCTAGACGATTCGAATTCGCCTTGTAAACTAACCAAGTGTTTGCAAGTGGCTCTACTATGTGTGCAAGAAAATCCAAAGGATAGGCCTTCTATGTTGGAAATCTATTCAATGCTTAGAGATGAGACCAAAGCCACTGCTACTCCCAAAAGGCCAATGTAGAAAGCAAGGTTTTCCGGCTAAATAATGATCTGATCAAGCAATAAAAATAGGCCAATTTCTGATCTGATCATACCAATGATTATTGTGTAGGAAAGTTGTACTACAGGAACTACTAGTTTGTGTTCTCTTTTCACTTCTATACTAATTGCAAATTTCACAGAAATTTTGTTTTGAATAATATTCTGTCTTAAAAAAATCTGGCGCTTGACCAAGTATCAAAGATGGCCTATAACTTAAATCATTTTTTATTGTTACGAAATAGTGCTATAGAAACAAAGCATAAGAATAAACACGGATTTATGTGGAAACTTAAAGACGAAAAAAAATACGGACAGAGGAAAAGAAAATCATTAAATTCGAAAAAGATTAAAAGCGACTAAAAGTCGATAATACCAAACCCTAATACAATACATCATATATGATTAGGTATAAACAAAAACCCTAATATATGATATAACCGAATGGGCCCAAAACATAAACTAAACAGCTCACAACACAAAGGTCCGTATTGGCCCGATCTTCTACTATCTCTGCTACTATCGCAAATCTCATGAAAAATCTCATATTCGTTCTTAAGCCACAATTATTGCACCATGAGCTTTTTCGTGTCGTGTCAAACTAAATTCAAGTCACCATACTCTAACATTTATGTATAGTATATTCTGCCTGATAAAAGATTGGATAATGCAACTCCAAAGAAACATGCTTCAAACAAGGAAAAAAGAAGACTCATTCCAAAATGTCCCGTTATAGATAGAAGTATAAGAAATCTAAGCAACACCCTGTATCATGGACTTGCATAAACGATCCATGAATGAACTGTATTAAATTTTTGTTCTTGCAAAAAAAAAAAAAAAACATAAAAATAAAAAACTGTTGTAATTATCCAAGAAAATTCTTTGATTCCTTTCTTGTAAACATATTAGACGATACTAACAAGTGGTAAACCTTATCCTTTGACTTTATACAACACGAGGTTAAGCAACTATCCCTGCGGTTGACATGACAATGCAGGGTGGGCATTGATGAAGGGACAAGCTACCTAGCCAGTTACGTAACGTGATTTCTTAGATTTTGGTATAATCTTTTCAAAGATTAATTTCATAATGCCCCCTATAATTTTGTACTTTGTTTCAACATGTCCCTGAATTATGTCCTTTAGCTTAAAAATACCTCTTGACGTTTGTAATACTAACAAGCAATAATGCTGCACTGGTTATAATTTTATAAATGCCCCTAAATTATTGACTTTAAGTCAATTTGTCCCTGAATTATTTCTTTTGTGGCAACTTGTTCTTGATTTTTTAAAAGATCATGGGATAAATTGACACAAATCAATAGTTCATGAAGCATTTATAAAATAACATAAGTTTAGAGTATGTTTCGAACCACTTTATATAATTTTGAGAGCAAAATAAACATTGTTTAAGATTTAGGACGTGTGTTGAACCAGGATATAAAATTCAACATGAATTTGTTAAATTGATTCTTTTTTTAATATTCATGTGTCCCCATATATATATGGTGGGTCCAAATATACAAAAATTTCAACGAATAATGTCGATATTGATGTCTAGATGAACAAACTTATGTAATATACATATACATAGGTAGCGTTTATGATCTTTACCTTTGGACCATTCACATACAATATAATATTTTTTGATAGAATTATAACAATGTATTATATTAAACATAATATCAAGCTTTGATCATCTAATATTGTTGTATATTTTGTTCTAAAAAAGGATATAGCATATCTTTAATGTAGAGACACCAAATTAAAAAACACGAAAGATTTAAAATAGCTATGTTTTTTTAGAAATATTGCGATTCCATTTAGAAACCATACTTTGGACTGAAAAAGTCAGTGTAAATACAATCTGGTGTTTGACAATGATAAAAGGAAAAAAAAATTAGTTCAAACAATTAATCTAAATTGAAATTCTCAATTGAAGCTCATCTGTTACAATAAAAATCATTCACTTGAGTTAAAAGAGTAAAAAAGAAAAAAAGTGAATGATTTTTGTTGTAACAAATGAGTTTGAATTCAGAATTTCAATTTGAACTAATTGTTCAAAGAGTAAAAAAGAAAAAATTGAATATTTTTTTATTATAACAAATAAGTTTGAATTGATAATTTCAATTTGGACTAATTATTCAAACTGATTTTTTTCTTTTAACATTGTCAAACACTAATTTGTGTTTGGTCTGAATTTTTTAGTTCAAACTATAGTCTCCATACAGAGTGGCAATATTTCTCAAAAAATATAACTATTTCAAATCTTCTACACTTTTTTTAAATTTGGTGTCGTCGTACACATTAAGAATATGATATATCCTCTTTTAGAGCAAAATATACGACAACATTAGATGATCAAAAGTTGATGTTATGTTTAATTTAACACATTCTTATTATCCTATGAAAAAATATTACGTTGTTTGGATAGTCCGAAAGTAAGAACTGTAGATGCTGTATATATATATTTGCATAAAAAGTAAAAATTTTCAGTAAATTATACAAAAATATCATAACCAAAGTTATACTCAAATTCATCTATTTTTGTGAATAGGTGAATTTAATATGCATATGTGTGGGGGCAAATAAGCACAAAAGCAACATAGATTGTAAAAATAACAATAATAAAAGATATCTAGTAATAAAACAACTCAGTCATTATACGTACAATCATAATATTTTGAATTAATTTCAAAACTTTTGCTTAAATTATGATCCTTATGACAACATGTCTCCTAACTTTTAAAATGTAACATTCGCCTAATCTATGACATAGTAACAAAAAAAACATTTTATAATTTTCATACCAAATAACATGTATCACATAAAAATAAGAGTTTTTTGAACAATTTTGTATACAATTACTGAAGCAGCCCTCTCTCTATGTATATACACGTATAGTTCTGCTAAGGTTTTCCTTCTCCACTTTTGAACCGCCCCCTCTTCTTGGAGTCGTATTCTGGCGTCGGCCTTGCACAGGCTGCCTAGTTTCCAACCTGAAAGTGGGTGTGGCAATTTGGCATGATGGTTCAATAACACCTGAGCGGGGAATGTTGTGCCGATGTGACGAGGCCGTAGAAAGGGTGGTATCCTTGGTGTTTCAGATATGGGACTGGGGTGGAGGTTTGCCATGGGGTCGCCATTATTGTGGCTGAGGAGGAACTGACAATTCTTAGCCATGGGAATGAAGAGTGGTGGTTTACATGTAAGAGCTAAACTGACATATTCACACAGATTACATAGTTTAAAGGAAATTTGTGAAATTTACCCGTCTTATTTTCAAATTCAAACTTCGCAACCCTCTTCAATAATCCATATAATTTATTGCATCAATTAAGCCTCCATTGGTTTCAAACGTCAATTCCAGCTGTAGAAATAGGACAAAATCCCTGATATGTAAACACAAGCTGTGTATCAACTCAACAGAAATTGCTTATCCCCCAAAAAAAAAAAAAAATCAAGGGAAATTGGACTTTATTAGGTTGTGGGATTTTAAGCTTCTATTTTGTACTTCAGTTTCAACTCATCAGTTCTAATTATGAACAATGTAAAACTTTCAACGTACAGTTATAATAAAAAATAAAAATTAATAGTATAAAATTCTCATATATTATCGTCCTTAAACTTAAACCTTGGGTTGCAATTGAGGTATCAAATCGCCTATGAGTCTTAGCAACACAAAAGCACTGAAAAGTCAACAGAATTTTCAATGATCCGCTTCCAATTGGATGCCACAAAGAATAATTTTTGAATCTTACATAATCCATTCCCCTCTACGAGTATACAGTCATTACTGCATTCTGACAACTCCAAAACACATAGGACTACTTACAAAAAGGAATGATATTTTAATAGAACTCCATTGATTGACCAATAACTACAATTGCCGGTCCAAAGTCCAGCCTTGATGCTTGTCCTTTAGGAATAGTATCAGAATCTGTGCATAATATCCTTAGGCGTGGGTCGTACAGTTAAAACCTGTCAATTTCTAATCTCATCACTCCACAAGGATAGTGGACTGTATATTCTTGGTTTGTTAGATCTTTTGTATTAAAACTTACAAATTATGATAAGAAAACAAAATGCCCAATAGGAATTCCCTGGTCAATTTTCCTTTGCTGCCTTATTAATTAATCAATTTGGGGGTCTTCAGAAATCTATAAACATCGAGTTTTTTCTTTTTTTTTTTTTTTTTGGGTACTCAATAAACCATTGAGGCTAGTTGAGCAGCATTAACATTTCACAATTACTAAAATGTAATATGGATTCCTTATTTCTAATTATGATTTTTTTTAATCTTTTTTGTCCTACATTAGAGGGATTTTTAGAAAGTATACTACTAAATTTTTATTGTTGCAAGTGTACACCGTCATATTATGTTTAATAGATAAATATAAACCTTTTCTCTCTCAAGATATTCACTGTAGAAATAAGTAAAATATCCAAAAGAGGGAGAAAAAAAAGTAAAAAATAGATAAAAATTTGAAAGAGAACAAAGGTACACATTTGTCCCCTTTTTGTTTTTTTTTTTAATTTTGAATTTTTTTCCCTTTCTAACTTTTTTTTTCAGTTAAAATGATGTGCTCCTCATAAGAGATATGCAATTTTTTTATTAAATGCAATCTGATGGTTTACATTTGCAACATTTGAAAATAAGAAATATACTAGCTACTAAAATGCAAAGTAAAAAGGAGAAAAAACTTCTAATTTAGATTAGAGCATAGCGAGTCAAATTCTGCTAACCTTCATAGGACAAGTTGGTAAAAGTTATATGACTATATCCTTAACAAATTGGATATTTGCTTCTTAAATTTTTAATTGCAGCAAATTACTTAATAAACTGGGGAAAATATCACCGAGTGTCCGAAAATCAACTAATGATGTTGAAATTTTGAAGCAAAATATTATATCACATTCTTGAATCGTCATCCAAAATTTCGATCCTCTTCAGTGAGCTTACATAACATGCACAAGAGCATTTTCGTCTAAGCTTAACATTTTTCTTTGATTTGTGCCTCTTAAAGTCCTTTGTTGAATTTAGGTATATTTTCTAAAATCAAAAGTTTATGAAATAACTTATTAATTGTGAAAAATTCGAGGGACAAGGTGACGAATATTTGTTTATAAAACATTTAATGTTAGAAAAAGGGATTTTTGCACTGGTGTTTCATGCACTATGAGATTATCGACATGTAGAAACTTCTACTCTGAATTTTTAATTTGACAAATCCACCTCTAAAAATTAAAATCTGTTATAATTATGATTTAATAGCTAACGGATGACAACTAATATGGGGTAATAATACCTAACGATTTTTGTACAAACATACAGGAGCTTTATGTTAGTTGAAAAATTAGACCTTCAACTTTTTAATTCGATATTCTACACCAAATTGTCGGTCATTAGTTGATTCTTTTTATTGATAGCACGGTATTATGAAGGATTGTCAAATCAAGAGTCCTAAATGCCAAAACTAAAAGTTTGGATCTAACTTATGAATGATTAATTGATATGCATTGGTACAAATTACCCTAAAATAAGACCAATTCGTTTGAAGTAGTTATTGCTCTCTGCTAGTAGACAAGTCTTGGAGGTTTTGATTAGGATTTTTGGTGCATTAGCTCTTAAATTTTTTGCTTTTTTGTAATGTGGTACTTAAACTTGTTTTGTTCAAGTTGAGTTCTAAACTTAGTTAAGTGTGACAATTAAGTCTTTAATCACAAATATCCACTAAAATTGAGACAAACACAATTACATGAGAAACGTGTGACCTATTTAGAAGACCTATACACCTTACTTGCTTCTAACAAAAGTCAAATTGTTTAATTTCACTCTAAAAAATAAAAAAAAAAGAAAAAAAATTAAATTATTGTTATTTTTTTTTTTACAATTTGTAAGCTCATATATATTTTAATCATTATAATAATCAAATTCCGCCCCTAGCCTTCTAAAAAGGTCACGTGCGTCTCCATACTTGTTTTTTGTCTCCATTTTTATATGTAATTATGGTTAGGGATTTGATCTTGCTAAAAAAAAATTTTTTTAAGGACACTAGATTGGAGAAAAAAAAAAGTTCAGAGGAAAAATGCATCAAAAACTTTTTTTTAGTGAAAAAATTGTTGGAGTTGTTACTTCTTAACTTTAATGTTCCAACGCATTCTCTACAAGCAAACACCAATTAATGGACAACCATATAACATCAATCATTAAAAGTCGAGCCGCTTCTTTATTAAGGACTTTCATTAATAAGTAAACGTATAAATTCCTTTAGAAAAAACATATTACATTCAGCAATAACAAAGGAACAGAACAACTATCATGTGATCTCTTGTTTTCTTCTTGTCTCCTCATGTTTCATGGCCTAGATTTAAATACTGTAATTGGTCCAATAATTCGTTTTCATGAAGGTGATCTTAACGCATTAGGTGACTTAGGGCCAAAACCAATTGACTAAAGAAAATCTTTCTTTTTGCTATTTGGAACAAAGAAATCATTGTTAATAATTTTTAAATTTGGTTAAGCAATATTTCGTTCAAGCAAACTCATCGCTTTTTCCAATGTTTTTCCCAACAAGTCCCTTCTCATCACCTCGTGCATTTCTAAATTCTAACCCTTCAAAATTTTTTTACGAGTATTTGAAAAATGAGTTGGAACTAAGAGTTAAGTATTGTAGTAAATGTGAACTTTACACTATAGCATACTTTTATTTTACATTGTAACATATGAGAACTTTAACCTATTTGAGTTGGAATTAATGAGTTGAAATTGAGCTTATCAAACACTTTATACTACGTATAACCAAAAATAGTCAGTTCAAAAAAAAACCCAAAAATGTTAAATGCCACCATCCATTGATAGTGACTATTGGTATCAACATTTGATCTACCGTGTGAAAAGTGTTCCTTCCATATTATAATGACAAATGACGTGAGAGTTCATACGTAAATATGCAATTCGTTAAAAAATGATCAAGCTCTTAACGCTCTTCCAATCATATCGGACAGTCCTTTTTTCTCCATTTTACAACAATTATTATTCTGAACGGGATGGACGGCTTCCTAAAGAAATTCCCACCTTCGTAGTTCCCAACCTCTCAAAAATATATATAACTCGTCAAATAACCAAAACTATATATATATATATATATATATATATATATATATATTCAACTCGGAACTAGCGTTTCAAACGCTATTACGCCATTGATACGCAAAATATAGATGTGTACACTAAAAAGGGTCCAAGCTTTGAACAAGGCTATATACAATATTATTTTCTATATATATTTACCTATTAAAGCTTGGTATCACACACAAACCCTTATATTAAACAGTTGCGGCCGGCCTCAAGCTATACTCTGCTCCTAATTATATCCTTTTCATAGTAGCTTCAATGACCTTGGCTGCCACCGGATGTCTCGCATATCATCAGTGTCTGCCGGCCTTCAAAGCCGCCTATTACCCTTCGTGGACTACCACTTTCCCACCTTCAGCCATAAATACACCTTCTATGCTTTTGTAGCTCCCAGCAACCTCACCTTCAAGTTCGAAATGTCGAATTCCACGGCGATTGCCCTAGAGAACTTCATGAGCACGCTCTGCCACGCCGAACCACCAGTGAAAACGCTCTTCCTGTCGGCGGCGAGGCCAGCGGAGACCTTTTGTCCGCTTGGCGTCCGAAGCAGCCTCACGTAGGGCTTTCATAAAATCTTCGATAGAAGTTGCACGTAAGTTTGGGTTTAATGGGGTGGACCTTGACCGGGAGTCTCCAACAAGCCGAAATGAAATGAAGCTTTTAGGCTAGTTGATAAAAGAATTCAGGAATGAGATCAAGAAGGAGGCCCATCTCACATCTGCACGCCCGCCCCCGCCCCACAACACCCGCCCCGCGCCCCCCGCCCCCCCCCGCCCCCCACAACGCTCACAGCCACGGTGTACTTTTCGGTTCACTTCTGGTTGTCTGGCGTCCCCCGGTCTTATCAGGCTGCGCCGATGGCAAAAAGCTTGTACTGGATCAATGCCATGTGTTATGATTACAATGGAGCCTGGAGCAATATTACCAGGCCTAACGCGGCTTTGTTCAACCCGAATAGTAATGTGAACACGGTTTACGGGCTCAAATCATGGATCGGGGCCGGGATGCCGCCGGAGAAAATTGTCATGGGCCTGCCCCTCTATGGCTAGACATGGGGCCTCAAGGACCTGAATGTGAACCAAACTGGGGCTATGGCGGTCAGCCCAGGCCCAGGAAATGGGGTGCTCACATTTTCCAAAGTGGACAATTTGGTGAAGGAGAATGGTGCCAAGGTGGTATACAATGCGGATACTGTCTCTGTATATGCTGTTGTGAATTCGTCATGGTTTTCGTTAAGGTAATGAGTAAAGAGTAAAGACCTAATATTCGGCTCTGGCTCGGCATAAAATAATTGTGGTCTTTGTAGGAACCCCCTTATTTCATGTAGAGCCAGCTCCAAACGGAGCTAGTCCTCAAAAATGCTTGAGAGTAGGCTACCTTTGTAGGATACTTTTTTTCATCTCTTTGAAACTAGTGGAATATCTTTCTCTGTTGTTTAAAGGCATGTTGATTTTTGAAAATGCTTGTTTAACTATTTTGTAATGAATAAACTGGGTATTTTTTTAATTGATATTTATGTTGATTGTTGTTTTTATTCTGAATTTTGCAGCCTCAAGGTCATGGATTCTTGACAAGTGAAAATGGGACGCCTCATTATTTGCCTCCTTCAAGGTCATGCAGCATTTATTGTTGTATTTGTTCACCCCACAGAACAAAACTAACTCTGGGGACAAAATTGAAGTGCTTTAATTTTATTTCTCATGTTTATGATTGTTGTCAAAATAATTACTCAAATTCTTTTGTCAATTCCTTTTTAATTATTTTGATGGAGATTCATTTAGGGGGGAAAAATTTCTCACTCCCAAGAAAACTAGGCTATGCAAATGCGCAGACATAATAGTTTTTTCTGCTTTTTTTTTTTCTTTGTTCTTATCCTAAGAATAAATGTAGGGGAAAAAAGACAAAGAAAGAAGCAAAGCGAATACACATAGGCCTTCTTAGTACACTGGATTGATAAGTAGTCTCAATCCCATATTTAACGCAAGGATTAAATGAATTGATTCTCCATTGATCATAAAATAATATTATGTAGTGTTTTGTACGTGTATTCTGGCCGTTTGAAACCATCAGTTTAAGTTACATTTGGCAAACAAAATAAAACAAAGATCAAAATGATATGGATGGTTTAAAACGATTAAAACTTTCAATTTTGAAAACTTTAACCTTCCTTAAATTCTCATGATTTAAACTATTTGAATCATCCAGACCTATAACTAGATTCTGGTTCTTCACAATTCTCATATTATCAAAACACCACTTTTCTAAAGTAATGTTTTATCCCCTATTCAAACTTTTACATTTCAAATGTCGGTTTAAAATTGTCGTTCAAATCAAATAGGTTTAAAACTACACCAAATTCGAACCCTACACTTGTGAGACGATGAACCCTCATACAATGGTGAGATCATTTATAAAATACCAAGATAAGGTTATTATTTCAAGCCAACCCCCTTTGGTCATTGATTTTCCAACCTCTCGCAAGACCTTCATAATTGTCGCTTGCCAGCGCTGGCTATTTTCGCTAATCAGAGCTTGCCCTTCCCACTAGATCATCCTTTGCGGCTAGCCGTCAACAATTTTCTTGCTTGTGGCCCAGCTCAAATCTCTTGCCACTTTCCTTATCAGCATTTCTATTAATATTAGTCCTTAAAAGTTACAGTTAAAAAGGCACCTTAAATTTCACAAATAGGATTGTCTTTTCTATTTGAACGTTTTAGTTTGGTTTCAAACTATCGATGTTTGATGTTCACATGGAATGGAACTAAAATTCTTGAAACCACCCGATTAATCATGTTCAACAGTTTTCAGTCTACTCTTCACAGCAGAGATGCACAATAAAAAGTGAGTTTTAGCTATTGGCCACTACCATAGGTCTCGTACAAAGAAGAAAAACATTTTCGTTATCTTTTATTCCGTGTTTATAATATTTTATTTTTTATTGTTAGAGAAAACTATCTAAATAGCGAGAATATAATGGGCTTGTTGTGTCCTTTTGCACTTTAGATTTGATGTTTTTTGTTATGATATCTGGTATTTATTTGGTAAGACTAAGAATACTTCTACTTAAAAAAATAAAAAGGCGAAGGCCCTCATTTTGCTGAAATATTCATTGTTATAGTATAAGGCTTTTTATAGATGTAGTGTAAAAACAAAAAGAACTATAGTATAAAGTTCTTTATTGTTATAGTGTTTTAAACCAATTAGTTGAAAGCAAAGTTCTCAGACAACTTTTTTGTTAAGTTTTTAGCACATACTTACAAATAACTCATCATGTGCCCTTTTTGTAAAAAGAATAAAATGTCATTACCATCTTTTCCTTTTTGCTCAGCTAAAATAATTTTTTGCAAATATTGCCTTAATTAAACATCTTTTTCCTTCTCATATGAACGTTGTAATTAGTTATTTATTCAATTTGTTTTAAAAAGATTATTTCTACAAAAAGTGTGGGTTTGTTGTCACGCTTCAAAATCCGAGAGGCAACGTGGCCGATGAATTAGGTTAAATAAATTAAATTTTTAATAAAAACCTTCATTTTAAAAGGTATTAATTTAGTTATTAGAATGTAGGATATTTAAAACTTTTTAAGATAGTTGTTAAAATATGAAAGCAGGCAAAGCGAATTAAAATATTAAATAAACAAACACCAATGGGCCCCACCGAACCACACACGGTATCGACAATATTAAATACATAACCACAGTCCAAATAAAAGAAAAATAAATTAAAATATTACATGCCTTGTTTATAAATAAATGCCTTAGATAATGATATCCTAATCCTGCAGTTTCTTCCCGGTTCTCTAGTCTTCCCTAAGCTGGATTCCACCTAGAAGGGGGAAAGGTTTTTAAACAAGAAAAATGTGAGCGAAAGGCTCAGTAGGACTAAACTTTTGGAAACATTTGATTTAAACATGTAATTCATCTTTAAACAAAAGCTATAAAACAAGATAAATAAATAAATAAACAAATAACTAACTAAAACTCATTAAATTTATTCATACCGATTAATCATTTATTCATCCATAGACGGTCTTATTATCATGTTTTCGACAAAGCCATATAAATTACCATAGAAGTGGCCCAGCTAGGTTTCGAAACCTACCCTCAAGGTCACGCTCCCCACGACCCGTCTCTGTATATGGCATCATGCTCTATTTTATCATTCTGGATGGTACTAACCGACACCTCTGGTGTCATATCATTATCATGTCTCATTTACCGGATATTCTCATTACGTTCATTATGATCATTTATTATTTAGCCAATAATGAAAATCAGTAATAAACTTCATTTCTTGAAAACATTTGAAAGGAAACACTTTGTGGCCAAAACCCTTTAAAAACATGGCTACCAAGGAGAAGGGATAGAAGTCCAACCTCGATATCCTGTACCAACGTTCAACACCGCAATCCTGATCTGCTATACGTTAGCTCCACGGAACCACGAACAACCTTAAATAGAAACTAAGTTTATCAATATCTAGCTTAAGGTATTCTGTATCCCTAAGCTATCTTATGGTGTCTTAGTATTCCTTTAGAGTTCATAAAATCATCTTATGAGTTAAAAATCTTGACATGGGTTTTAAACAGTAAAAAACGGGCAAAATGAGTCATTTTTCACGAGATCCAATCGGTCTCTCGAAACTCCTAGTGTGGCCTATCGAACTCGACAGTTCAGCCTACCAGCCATCTAGGACAGGCCTACCGAGCTAGCCTAGGTTCGGCCTGCTGACCAGATAAATCCGGCCTACCAAACCTATGAATCTGGCCTGTTGAATTGAAAAAATGTGGGAGGTCCAAGACTTAGATTCTCGGCCTCCCTAAGCCCAAAAATCAATTCTAAACCAGTTTTTCAAGTCTCAAAGCATTTATAACATTCATAAATAATAGAAAAGCATGCTATAACACATTTAAACACATTTAAGCAAGAATTACATAGAAATCTTCAAGGAAATATGAAAATGGAGAAAAAAAAGGATAACTTGATTTAATCCAAATTTCATGAAAATCACCCCTAGATTCTAGATGATTTGAGTTATACTAACTTAGATTAATAAGCTCAAAAAACTCTGATTACAACGTTTCAAAGAAATTGAAAATTTGGGTAAAAAGTTTGAAATTTGAAAAATAAAAAAACTAACCTTGAATCAAAGCCTAAAATAAAGTTTGTGGAGACCAAATCGTGTTCCTCGCCTCCCAATCCAGCTAAGAATCAAGCTTGAACTCAAAAATTTGAATTAAAATAGAGAGAGGGAGAGAGGGCGGTGTGCGAGAGAGGGAAAAGAGAGAGGAAGAGAGTCTGAGAGAGTGAGGGAGAGTAAGAGTAAGAGAGGAAATAAATAGAGAGAGGAAGGGCAGTTTGTAGAGCAAAATCATGTGCTCCGGCACACAGTTTTATAATGGGGACGTATCAAGTATTTGGTAAATTATTTTGTTTCCAAATTCAAAATAGCATATAGAGATAATTAAAAGTGGTGTAAACTTAAAATACCATAAAATATTTAGATTAAGTTCAAATTTACATCAAGGTATACTAATCCACCATTTAAACACTAATTATGCTTAATTAAATTTCTGGGTGTTACAACTCTCCACTCCTAAAGAAAATTTCATCCCTAAAATTAAAGTTCAAATCAAAAACAAAACATATGAGGGTATAACTCTCTCATAGTCGATTCCAATTCTGAAGTCGCTTCATCAACTCTGTGATGCTGCCACATAACTTTCACTAGTAGTATAGCACGACGTTGCAAGCTTATAGTCTTCCGATCAATGATCTGAACTTATACCTCTTTGTAAGTCATGTCTTCCTGAACCTACACATCATGAAATGAGATAATCTTGCTTGGCCCGGGCAGACATTTCCAAAGCATCGACATATGAAACACATCATGAACATGGGAAAGCTTGGGAGGAAGATCAAGGCGATAAGCGACCACACCTACACACTGAGTAACCTCAAACGGTCCGATGTATCTCGGTGCAAGTTTCCCACTTACACCAAAACACGATGTGCCTTTGCACAGTGAAACCTTTGAAAGAACAAAATCTCCTACCTCAAACTCCAGAGGTCAGCGTCTCTTGTCTGCATAGCTCTTTTGCCTACTCTAAGCAGCCCTTAACTGATCACGAACCATCGTGACTTTCTAGTTGCTATCATGGATCTCATCTGGTCCAAGAACAATTCTATCTTCTAGCTCTGCCCAACACACTGGTGATCGACACGGCCGCCCCTAAAGTGCTTCGAACGGTGCCATCCTGATGCTTGCCTGATAGCTATTGTTGTATGCAAACTCTGCTAAATGCAAATGTTTCTTCCAATTCCCACCAAAGTCTAAGACACACGCACGTAGCATATCCTCAAGAATTTGAATAACCCGCTCAGATTACCAATCGATTTGAGGATGAAAGGCCCTGCTGAAGTTCAAATCTGTGCCCAAAGCCTCCTGAAAGCTCCTCCAATACGTGGTGTTAAATCGGGTGTCTCTATCAGAAGTGATGGACAAAGGAACTCCATGCAACCTCACTATATTCTACAAATAAAGCTCTCGAAGAACTCATCTCAAACACGTCAACCTAAAAGAAATGAAATGCGCTGATTTCATCAACCTATCGATGATAACCCAAATCGCTTCATGTTTCTACTCCATCCTCAGCAATCCGGTGAGGAAATATATCGTAACATGCCCCATTTCCACCCTGGGATAGGAAGTGGCTCGACTTTTACCTAGAGACAAGTCATGTACTTGGCCACATACTCCTGGACATCCCTCTTCATGCCTCTCTACCAATGTTGCCTCTTCAAGTAGCGGTACATCTTCATGCTCCTCGAATGAATAACGAATTAAGACCTATAAGCTTTGTCCATCACATCTTTCGTCACATCCTCGATTGCAGGTACTGCCAGGCGCTCCCTGAAGTATAGCGACCCATCCACATGAATCTTCCATTCTTCAAACTGCTCCTTGTTCTAGATTCACGTCCATATCCCTTGAAGGTGCAGGTCCTGCCATTGGTTCTACTTTATCATCTGAACGAGCATTGGAGTCGATTCCATGTGATACACCAAAACCTAATCACCACCATCGTAAGACTGCAACCCATACTTACTCACTATAGCGTCTCTCCTCTAAGCCTCAAGTGCTAAGCATGTGAGAAATCCTGAAGACTTCCTGCTAAGTGCATCTACGACTACATTGGCCTTACCTGAATGATACTGTAACGTGAAGTCATAGTCTTTCTATACTTCATTCATCTCTGCTATCTCAGATTCAAATCCATCTATGTGCACAACTACCTCAAACTCTTGTGGTCCAAGAAAACCTAGAAGGTCGCCCTATACAGGTAACATCTCCAAATCTTCAAGGCATGAATCATTGCTGCAAGCTCCAAGTCGTGAGTGGGATAGTTTTACTCGTGAGACCTTAGCTGTCGTGATCCATAAGCTGTAACTCGTCCATGCTACATCAACAGGCATCCAAGTTCTTGTCCCGATGTATCGATGTAGACCTCATAAGGCTCATCATTGCTCGAAATAATCAACACCAAAGCAGTAGTCAACCGAGTCTTTAACTATTGGAAAGCATATTCATAGTCCTTATCCCATTTAAACCTAACATTTTTCCTAATCAGCCACGTCAATGGAGCCGCTATCTTAGAAAAATCCTTCACGAACTTCCTATAATACCCAGCAAGTCCTAAGAAGCTACAAATTTCAACCACATTCCTTGGTCATTCCTATTGTACTATAGCCTCGATCTTGGATAGATCTACCGAAATACCCTACTCAGAGATGATGTGTCTCAGAAACTTAACTTCGATTAATTAGAGTTCATACTTTTCCTTCTTGGTGAATAGTTGGTGCTCTTACAGAGTCTGAAGCACAATCCTAAGATGATGCTTGTGCTCCTTCCAGGTCTTAGAATAGATCAGTATGTCATCAATAAACACGATCACAAACTGATCTAAGTAAGGCTTAAAAATCCTGTTCATCAAATCCATGAAAGCTGCAGGAGCATTTGTTAACCCAAACGGCATCACTAGAAACTCAAAGTATCCATTTTGGGTCCTGAAAGCTATCTTAAGAATATTTTCTTCCCAAATCCTAAGCTGGTGGTATCCGGATCGTAAATCTATCTTCGAGAAGTATCGGGAACCTCCTCACTGGTCGAACAACTCATCGATCCTAGGCAGTGAGTACTTATTCTTCACAGTGACCCAATTCAACTATTGATAATCAATACATAACCAAAGGGTACCATCATGCTTCTTGGAGAACAAAACTGGTGCACCCCATTGCGACGTACTATTCTAAATATTCCCTTTATCTGCTAGTTCTTGAAGTTGTTTCCTGAGTTCTTTCATTTCTACCGACGCCATATGATACGATGCTATGAAAGTCGAAGCAGTGTTGGGGAATAACTCAATGCTAAACTCGATCTCCCGGTGCGGTAGTAATCCTAGTAACTCATTGGGGAAGACATTATTGAACTCATCAACCACTGGTATCGCTGCATTCCTCCTTGTTGCACTAGACTCTTCTTCAAGATCCAAGAGAACTGTATAGCAAACCAGATTCCTCCGTCCTCTAAGACACGGTTTGATGAGTCACTTAATCATTACCCGATTATTACCACTCTGGTAAGTGATCGTCGTCCCCAATCAAATGTTAGGGTTACCTACCTAAGTTAACAATCAAGTAGGGCATTATATCTAGACAATTAGTCCATTCCTAAGATTACATCATATGATCTCATGGGGATTACAATCAAATTACTTTTCAGAGTCTTACCCCCAATCATTATTTTACAGGATTTACATATACAATTTACATACAGCCATTCCAAAGGTGAGGAAATCATCAAGGGCTCATCAAATTTCTCTATTTCTAAACCCAAGGCATGTACAAAAGAACTCAAAATGAGAGAATAAATGGCACCAATATCAAATAGAACATGTAATAAAGACTAAGAAACTAAAATCGTATCATCAACTATAGCGTGCTGGTTTGAGCGTCCAAGCTCCCTGATGTCATGGTGTGGACTTGGGCTAGAGAATTCCCTTTTCCTTTGTTGATGTTGCTGTGTCCCAGATTAGTTGGCCGATATTGCTGCGGTGGAGGCGACTGTACGCTAGCTACACTTGGCACTCAATACTATGGAGTGGACTAATGAAACGACAGTTGAGAAGGTTGCTGCGGTGGAGCTAGAAGCAGACCTTGGAACTGACGGCTTGCACCCTTTTCGATTTGGAATCCCTATCGAGCATTCCTGATTGGGCAATTCCTCTTGATATGTCCTGACTATTGGCAATAATAACAATGAAAACTGTAGTGTTGTTGCGCTGTTGCCTGACAAACTATTGCTCCCACTATTAGCATTTCCCTATTGGTCCTTCACCTAGGCTCGACAGCTGCTACTAACCTGATGTCCTTGCCCGATTCTCATTATAAAGAGCATGTTCACTTTCCATAGAGATTACTGATGATACCAACTCACCGAATTTCCAGAGTCGTAAGGCCACCACTTGCCGTCAAATATATGCCTTGAGTCCGTCTTAGAACTTAATGCACTTCTCCTGCTTAGAAGCCACAGTGGATGGAGCAAACTTGGCCAACTCATTAAACTTTGCCTCAAATTCATAAATTGTCATATCACCCTACTCCAATCAATAAAATTCAGTAATCTTCTGATCCTTATAGCCCAACGGAAAGTAGCGCTCATAAAACAGCTCCTTAAATATATCCCAACTGATGTCTCTAACGCTTTCCAGATGCTTTGCTTGTTTCCACCAAGTATTGGCACTACCTTCTAACTTATAGGCTATGAAATCGACGTCTACTCTATCAGTACCCCGAGAATGTCCAAATGCTTCACTATCAAATCTAACCAGTATTCAGTGATCTACGGATCCCTATTCCCATCGAAAGTTAGAATAGATACACGATGGAACTCTTTAAAATACCTATGTCGGTAACTCGCCTCAGAATCCTCAAGCCTAACCCTCGCTGCCATCTGCCAAAAGGCGGCGAACATGACCCCTATCAGGCCTTCGACATCTGCAAGATTTGCATCTACAGGGGCTGGACAATGTCTTGGTGCCATTCTCTCAATTCTGAGAGCAAAATTGGACTATTAGTGGTTTTCCATCGTCGTACCTATGTATACATAATTCTCAAAGTTCATAAACCTAGGGCTTTAATACCAATTTGTCTTGCCCCGAAATTCGAAAGGTGACGTGGCAGATGAATTAGGTTAAATAAATTAAATTTTTAATAAAAACTGCCATTTTAAAAGGTATTAATTTAGTTATAAAAATGGAGGATATTTAAAACTTTTTAAGATATTTGTTAAAATTTGAAAGCAGGCAAAGCGAATTAAAATATTAAATAAACAAACACCATTGGGCATTTCATGTAATTTTTTCTTATTTTTATGAAAAATTTACACAAAATGACCATTGTTAGACTTTCAATTTAAGACTTTGTGATTTAATAAATATTGTCAATATGTCCATTAACAAGTGATTAGGATAAAACAATTTCGATTCTACCTTTTTGGTAGTCATCATTTTTCAATAATTGATTGCCTTTGCAAAGTTTTTCTATAAAAAATTTTTAAAAAAAAGTTATTGCATTTGCTTGAAGAAAACTTTGTTCATCCCCATACTATATTGGGGCCCACTGTAAAAGGATTATAACCTTATGTGGTTAAAATAAATTGCTCTTTATATGATTGGACTCAACAAACTTGCAGCCTTTACTTGTTCTCCCTTAATCCAAAAAACAGTTAGTATTTTCACCAAAAAAAAAAAAAGGCTAGTTAACAAATAACTTGAGCAGTTTATTTGTAAGGATTGGAATAGAGGTCATTCTACCATTTGGTACTATTTTCAAAATAATTCTGTTCTAAGAAATGAGAATTTTTAAAAAATGATGATGAGATTTTTTAAATTTTGCCTTAAAATATATGCAAAAATATTTCAAAAAACACATGAAAATAATATCAAATAGATTTCGAACATTCTTTTTCTCAACCCCTACATAATGGACATATATGTAATTAATTTTATTTTTATTTTTTTAAAACTTTTGGAGCGTTGATTAGGAAAATTTATAAGAAATGTCAGATTTTTTTAACTAGAGGTCATAAATATCATGTATATTAAAATATTAATAAATGTCATTTATGAACCAATTGTTCAAATTAAATAATTATACAAACCAAAATACCCCTAATTTGATATTGTTCTCTCTTTCCTACCCCTCATTCTCTCTCATCTGCCCCTTTCTCTCTCTCCTCTCTCTTTCTTCATCGCTTTCTCTCTTTCCGCTCTAAGTGATGATAGCCTTCGACGGATGACGATAAGCTATGGTAGATCTTGACTCATGAGGGTTTTATTCATCTCTGCTCACGACAGAAGGCCACATAAATGTGGAACGGTGGATTCCAACTAGGGCAATGATCGCATCAAATGATTCACGACCTCTAGACCTCGATTGCAATGGAGAGTAGCGACGAACGCACAACTTTGTCGATGGCTACTCTACGAGACTCCAATGACTAGCGTCGATATCCTCCACACAACAACACAACTACTCTACGACGATGCGACAGCCTTGGATATTTGGTAGCCATGAATGACACTTGTCAAATTACCGATTTAATTTGAGAGAAAGGAGAGAACAGAGAGAGAGACAACAAAGACAGAAGAGAAGAGAGTGAAGAGGGTTTTTATATTTTAATCATAAAAATAACTTTTTTTTAATCTGTTATTTACAAAACAAGTTTTAAATATATGACATCTATTAATTAGGGTCCGTTCGGTATCAAATTTTTTAAACATGTTTTTTCTTTTTTTTAAACAAAAAAGGAAAACAAGATGAAATGCCAAGTTTTATGAGGAGGGAGCAGACCTACATTAGCTCGGAAACAATAAAAACAACAAATGAATACTTAAATTGAGTGGAGAAGCAAACTACATTTTGTTGCCTTTTGCGGCTCCACAAGATCTAAACTAGGAAAGTGGTAAGTGGGTCTGAATAGGCTTGCCATCTCCTAGTTTTGTGTGAATGAGAAGACTAACTATGTATTATTATTAGGAGAGGAAGAACCCACAAGAATAGGGCAGAAACTCAACCCCGAGAAAGAACAATATAATACCTAATTGATGGGGAAGCTCGCGTGCTACGGGGAGTGAGTTGATGGGGTGCGTTGTTTGTCGATGATGGTGATGGAGACTTGAGGGCAATGCTGGTTTGAGAGCAAAGGATCCCACGTCGGCTTGGGTTGTAGAAAAGATATGAGGAGCGGCAGCATCGGTTGTAGAGAGCGGGGATAATGGGTGGCGGCTAGGGTTTCTTGGCCAAGAAATGTATATTCTTGACACCATTTGGAAGATAGGTTATTGAGATTAATTGTTGTTATGTTTTTCTCATTGGACATGCATAAAACATATACAACATATTGTCAAGATTAATGGAAGTTAGCTTACAATCCAATGAAGAAGAAAGCATACTAAATGCGAATAAATACAATTGAGGAAATGACATGAAAATTATGTCTTGATATGAAGAAAAGTTAATATTTTCATATATTTGTACCTTTATTAGTAGTTGGATTCATTAAATTAGGAAAAGTTACTATTCATTGATTTGATAGATTTGATAAGTTACTCCATTCCTTACTTATAACACGTATTCACGTTGAGCAGATTTATAGTGCTCCTTTATTAGTGAATCTTCTCTCTTTTTGTACTTTGCGGATGTAAGAACATGGTCAAACGAGATTAGCCTTTATGCTCTTCTATTGAATTTTCTTTGTGATATTATGGCATCGTAGCGATTCATACTCCAACGAGTAGCTCATCTTCCATGACCTATCCATGCGTTTTGGTGTCCGACACCTCTTTTTTTTTTAATATTTTCTTTACTAGCCAACAAACAGCATGCTAAATATCTCTATCTTTATCGCTCAAACAAGCATCATTAATCTCTTGACAATTATCGTCCATTCACCATTACAGCCTTTTTAAGGCTTGTAATTCATGTGCCCGTGCCCTCTCCAACGATTGACATCCCTTCCTTGTGTTCTTACGCCTTCGATGATTGTCATCCATATGCAACTATCTCCTTCCATCTTTATTCTTTTAAGAAAAGACAACAAAGAAACAAAGAAAAAAGATCCTTACAAGATTAAAACATCCCATCATAGCTTCATCTAACTAAAGCATATTAGGAAAAAATATTTTTTATATTATCTTTATTAATAGTTTGAATTATCAAACTAGGAAAAGTTAGTATGTGTATCTATTATCAAATTAGGAAATCTATTAGTTTGAGAGGAACTTATCCAATTTTACGATTGAATTGTGTATTTATATGAAGTTTATTCATTCTGTTGCTTACAAGTAAATCTTATCTATTTTCTTAGTCCGTAAATATAAGTATGTCCAATGACGTTAAAATTTTGTGTTCTCTTTTCTTTCATTTTCTTCTTAATATTTATTATTTGACACCTCGAATGATTTGGGACTTGAGCTTCGGCTATCTACAACAAGCTTGGTATACAAAAATCCTGATTGCACATCAAGCTAAAATTTTATCCATTTAACATTTTCTCTATATATAGGTCAACAAACAATCATCAAAGCAAGATAAAGAGCTTAATTTTTTTTAACGATTATTAATGTAAGTGGAACAACTAATGTTAAAGATTCTGGGTACAGCAAGTAGATAAGATATAAATGCCTTAATCAAATCTTGTCATCAAAAGAAAACGAACTAATACACATCATAGTCAAACGAAATATAATTAAGAACTTTTGTGGTCACAATTTTAGTTTCAAGTGGAGTTGAATAATAAATTGAAACATTTAAGGATGTGTATGACAATGCAGTCCAAATAATTATGATTGTTTAGTGGGATTTTTTCTTCTTGATCAAAATTACTTTGTTGTTTATCCACTGAAATTGAACTTACTATTCAGCACATTCTTTTAATATTTATTCTGATTTACTCGCTAAATTTATTAGTTGCATACTACCAATTATTTTAACCTCAAAACTGCCTTTTTGTCCCCCAAAAAGATAGATGGGGTGGTTGTGAGCTTAATCTCACTACAAGAGAGGCCAAAGGTTCAAGCTTCCTGCTCCACCCTGAAGGGCACACTTAATGATTACAAAAAAGAAAAAGAAAAACCTCGAAACCGCTCCATATTCTTTGGACGACAACAAAGTTTCAGGCATAAATCTCACATTACAACTCTTTCAATGTTCACTTTCGGCCAAAAATAAATAAATAAATGAAAAGTTCAATCCCTTTATAATCTATATCTATATCTATATTAAAAGTGAAAGTTCTCTTGTAAAACCATCCAAAAAATGGTCAAATTATTTTATCCTTCTCTGGTTTTTTCTTTAACTTTTTTTTCTTTCCTCACCCCTGAAATTTTGTATTTCTTTTTTACTAGAAACACCAAAATATTATTCTTTCAATGCTTGATCTTTATAAATACTTTAATTTTCTCATATATATTCTGATGTAATTTTCTCTACAATCTGCCTCCATTATTTTTTACTGTACAATATAAAAGTGAGTTTCATTTTCTTTTTATTGTCCATTCCTTTTCTTTATTTATTTGATGGTCAGTGTCTTCTTTTTCTGTAGTGCTAAAATCTCCCCCTTTATGTTTTTGCCCATTTTATCCTTTTTCTTATCCTTCTTCCGGCTAATATATATACCTCGTGTTTGGTTTAACTGTTTATATTGCAACAGTTTCAAAACTGAAACCAATTTAATTGTTGTAACAATTTTCATAAATGGTTTCTATTCATTTCCTATTAAACCACAATTAAGTTTACCTGGTAACTCATTTTCTGGATGCTATATAAGTCCTTGATGGGAGATTGTATTTAGCAGCGAAATAAAAATTTTCACGTTCATTGTGTTGAACAAAAAGATTTGGTCCCTATCACAAACACTCAGATTTATATACACCATCGTATTGAGCGTTAGTGTGATAGAAGTATCCAAAGAAAAGAAGCAGGTGAAGAAGGCAGCTGCTATAACATTTGACTGCACACAAAGAAAAACACAATAGCTGGAGGTATGTTGAATTTTCACGCTTCTGTTCATGATCTTTATATGGATAATGTTTTTAGCATATTAGGATCATATTAGATATAACATTTTGTATCCGAGCGGGTTTGTACCTCTGTCTTGCATTTTAAAATTCTTGAAAAATATACAGTTTATGTAACTCACGGTTGATTTTTTTTTTATTTTTGGGTTTTTAAATTTAGCATTTTTTAATTGAAACTAAGATTAAAAATCATTTAGACACTCGATTTCTAAGAATTCTGTGATTTGAAACGTCAAAAACAATGTTCGGTAGGCTGAGAAATCGTCGGGTTTTGAACTAGGTTTGAAATGGGTCAAAACCGAGTCAAAATGACTCAGTTAGAGGTTGAAGAAGAAGTTCCAAAGTGACCACAATGACACGTCATTTTGTCATTAGCCCTTAAAGAAAACGACATCATTTTCGCTAAGTTGAGACTTGCTCAGCATCAAGGAAAACGACATGTCGTTTTGGATATATAAGAAAAGAACATGTCGTTTAATGACGGAAGGACTCATTTTCAGAAAAGAAAAATGACATGTCGTTTTAGGTCTCAATCCCAAAACGACAAGTCGTTTCTTTGGGGTAAAAAAAAAACCAAAAATTAAAAAAAAAACTTTTTTTTTATATTTTCCTAGATTTCATAAAGTTATATTTTTGAGGAAAATTTCATAAAATTTTTCAGATTTTATAATTTTATGAGATTTTCATAATATCCATAATTTTGATATTTTTATGAAATTTTTCATATTATGGAATAAATTTATAAAAAATTTCATAATTTTGAATATTCATAATTTTTGGTATTTGTTATGAATATTATACAGTTTTTGTGTGGATATAATTTTGTATATTGATGTGCATATAATGATCATTTTACATATTGTGTGATTTAAATTATGCATCCAATATTAAGGTCAATGATTTAGTACATTTAAATTTTGGATTTTAATGTGCTAAATTGTGTCTTTGAATGTATAATTTCATTTTTAATTGGTGCATAAATTATTGGTTCTTTGTTCATATTTGTTTATATTACTTTAGGTAAATGCAATGCATTTATGAACAAAATTTAGTATGAATGTTTAGTGATATTTATAATTTTGAATAATTAGAAAATAGCCACAGCATCTTTAATTATGTAAAATTATGTTAAGTGTTTAAATCACATATGGTAAAAGGGCATTAAATTGTGATTAATCATATGTAATGTAATAAATTTTATCCCACAGGAATTTTTATTATATTTAATATGATTAGTTAGGATGATGTATCAAATTATCTTTCTTAATATACTCACAGGAACTAAGAAAAGGGAATATAATTTGATAGTGTCATCATAAGGATATATGAATCTGTTTGAATTGAAAATTTAGCCCACGGGCAATTTTTATGTTATTTGATTCATATTTTAATGCATGATTTACACATTGTAAACATGTCATAAAGTATTGTAGCCTCAAGTTAGTAACATAAGCATGTATGTTTAATTATGCAGCTTTGCAAACTGTAAACTACTTAGATTTTAAATGTGACATTCTTGAACTTAAGAGTGATAACTATAAGGTGTGGAAAGAGAGAATTCTCCTTCATTTAGGTATAATGGACATTGACTTTGCAATCTGTAAGGATGAACCACCTGCCATTATGAAGACCAACCAACCATATGATGTTGATCGTTATGAAAAATGGGAGCGATCTAATCGCCTCTGTGTAATGTTCATAAAGACCAAGATCTCGACTGACATACGTGGTTCATTGAAGCAATATGACAATGTGCGAGCTTCGATGATGGCAATTGATGAGCAGTTTGCTACATCAGACAAAGCTTTGGCAAGCACCTTAATAATGAAGTTTTCATCCATGAAGCTTATCGAAATTCATGGTGTATGCGAGCACATCATGCAGATGAGGGATATAGTGGCTCAGTTGAAGACTCTTGAGGTTGAGATGTCTAAAACTTTCCTTGTGCACTACATCCTTAACACTCTCCGACAACATTATGGACCTTTCAAAATATCTTACAACACACATAAGGATAAGTGGTCCATCAATGAATTGATGACCATGTGTGTTCAAGAAAAAGGAAGGCTTGTTATGGACGCGGGAGAGAGTGTGCATCTGGCAACTCATGGGAAGAGTAAGGGGCAAGCCAAAAATAAGGGAAATGGCAAACTACCTACACAAGCTGATATCAAGAAGGAATCTAGGTGCTTCTTTTGCAAAAAGAAGGGGCACATAAAGAACGGTTGTCCTAAATATCAGAAATGGCTTGATAAAAAAGGTACTCAATTCTCACTTGTTTGTTATGAATCTAATATGGTTGATGTTGGGCATAACACATGGTGGATTGATTCTGGCTCTACAATCCATGTCACTAATTCCTTGTAGGAGTTACAAAACCTAAGGAAGCCAGTGGGAAGTGAGCAGTGCATCTATTCTGACAACAAGATATGCTCACATGTAGAAGCAGTCAGAACATGCAGATTAGTTTTAAGTAGTGGTTTTGTTTTAGAGTTGGAAAAGACATTTTATATTCCTAGTTTTTCTAGGAATTTAATTTCTATTTCAAGGCTTGTACCTTTGGGTTTTTTCTTTAATTTTTCAGACACTATATTTAGTTTGTTTTATAGATCTAAACTTATTAAAAATGGTACGTTATCAAATGGTCTTTTCAAAATTAATTTACAAGATAAAGCTTCTTATACTTCTATGCATGTTCTTGATAATCTTGGCATTAAGATATGTGTTATGAATGAAGAATCCTCTATGTTGTGGCACCGTATTTTGAGTCATATCTCTATTGAGAGAATAAAGAGATTAGTGAATGATGGGGTACTTAGTACTCTAGATTTTACTGACTTTGACACTTGTATGGACTGCATAAAAGGAAAACATACCAATATGTCAAAGAAAGGTGCCAAGAGGAGTTTAGACATATTAGAGATCATGCATACAGATATTTGTAGTCCAGCCATAGACGCGTATGGTCAAAAGTATTTTATTACTTTCATTGATGATTACTCACGATATATGTATCTCTACTTGCTTCATAACAAAAATGAAGCTATAGATGGCTTTAAGGCATTTAAGGCAAAAGTAGAAAAACAATGTAGTAAGCAAATAAAGATAGTGAAATTGATAGAGGTGGTGAATACTGTCATAGATACACCGAAGATGGACAACTGCCTGGCCTATTTGTGAAGTTTCTTCAAGAACATGGGATAGTTGCTCAGTACACTATGCCTGGTTCTCCAAATCAGAATGGTGTGGTAGAAAGAAAAAATCAAACATTGTTGGATATGGTGCGGAGTATGCTTAGCAGCTCCAAGCTCCCTAAGTCTTTGTAGACTGAAGCTCTCAAGACGGCTGTGTATATATTAAACCGAGTTCCAATCAAGGCTGTCTCAAAGACACCATTCGAGTTATGGAAATGTTAGAAAACGAGTTTACAACATATACGCTTCTGGGGATGCCGGTCTGAAGTAAGAGTCTATAATCCACAAGAAAAGAAACTAGACCTAAGGACCATAAGTAGGTATTTCGTTGGTTATGCTGAATGGTCTAAGGGATACAAATTTTATTGTCCGTCACATACTACTAGGTTTGTGGAATCAAGGAATGCAAAATTTCTTGAGAATGACTTGATCAGTAGAAGTGATCGATCCTGGAACACCGTTCTAGAGAAAGATCATACAGATGCTCAAGCTTCCACTTCATGTGATATAGTGATTATTATACGCAACACGCCTACAGTTCAAACACATGTTGAACAATAGCCAGTCATTCAAGTTCCACAAACTGCTGACCAAGAAGCAGTAGATCTAGCTGAACAACAGATACAAGAACCTGTTGAACAGCCAGTTGATCAACATGCTCCTCAAGAGAATGTTGAACCAGCATTAAGGAGATCTACAAAAGTAAGGCGATCAGCCATTCCTAGTGACTATATTGTGTATCTACAAGAGTCTGACTATAACATAGGAGCCGAAAATGATCCAAAAACATTTTCACAAGCCATGAGTTGTAAGGAATCTAACTTGTAGTATGATGCCTGAAAGAAGAAATGAACTCTATGTCATCTAATGGGGTCTGGGATCTTTTCAAGTTGCCTAATGGTGTAAAAGCCATTGGATGTAAATGTGTCTTTAAGACAAAGAAAGACTCATTAGGCAACATTGAAAGATATAAGGCAAGACTCATTGCTAAAGGATTCACTTAAAGGGAGAGTATAGATTACATTGAGACTTTTTCTCCTGTATTCAAAAAAGACTCCCTTCGTGTGATTATGGCATTAGTGGCTCATTTTGATTTTGAGTTACATCAGATGGATGTGAAAACGACATTCTCAATAGTGATCTAGATGAAGAGGTTTACATGAAACAACTTGAAGGATTCTCCTCTAGTGATGGTGAGCAATTGGTGTGCAAACTCAAGAAATCCATATATGGTTTGAAACAGGCCTCTCGTCAATGGTATTTGAAATTCCACGATGTCATCACTTCATTTGGTTTTGAAGAGAACATCATAGATCAATATATATACCAGAAGGTCAGTGGGAGCAAGATTTGTTTCCTTGTTTTGTATGTGGATGATATCCTTCTTGCTACCAATGATAAAGGGTTTCTATATGAGGTGAAACAATTTCCTTTCTAAGAACTTCGATATGAAGAATATGGGTGAGGCATCTTATGTCATTGGCATTAAGATCCATAGGGATAGATCTCGATGTATTTTGGGACTATCATAGGAAACCTATATCAACAAAGTCTTAGACAAATTTCGGATGAAAGATTGTTCATCAAGTGTAGCACCTATTGTGAAGGGTGATAAATTTAATCTGAACCAATGCCTAAGGAATGATTTCGAGAAAAATCAAGTGAGCAATATTCCTTATGCTTCAGCTATTGGAAGCCTTATGTATGCTCAAGTCTACACAAGGCCTGACATTACATTTGCTGTAGGAATGTTGGGCAGATATTAGAATAATCCAGGCATTGAGCACTGAAGAACTGTAAAAAAGGTGATGAGGTACCTTCAAGGCACAAAGGACCACATGCTTATATATAGGCGAAATAACAATCTAGAGATGATTGGCTACTCCGATTCAGACTTTGCTGGCTATGTTGATTCAAGAAAATCAACTTTTGGTTATGTTTTCATGCTAACTAGAGGAGCTATATCTTGGAGAAGTGGAAAGCAAACGTTGGTTGCTACTTCCACAATGGAGGTAGAGTTCGTTTCTTGTTTTGAGGCCACTTCGCATGGTGTATGGTTGAAGAGTTTCATGTCAGGGCTTAGAATTGTAGATTCTTTGTCTAGGCCATTAAGAATATATTGTGACAATTCAGCTGTTATCTTTATAGCTAAGAATAATATGAGTGGCAGTTGAAGTAAACATATCGACATTAAGTACTTAGCCATAAGGGAATGGATTAAGGAAAATAAAGTAGTCATAGAGTATATAAGCACTGAATTGATGATCGCAGATCCTTTGACAAAAGGAATGCCACCAAAGTCATTTAAGGATCATGTTGTTCAGATGAGACTTGGTTCCATAATGTAAATTTGTTTGTACATACAATTTATAGTCTTAATGAAACTCTTATTCAGCTGTGATGTTTTCTCAGATTTGATTTGCACATAAAGTTATTGGAGGAAAATTCACATTTAGTAGGACCAAGAATACACATTGGGTTTATTCATAAAGTTGAGTTATCATATAAGGAATAAAGTTTAAGAAACAATACATAGTAATACATGAAAGATAATACTCACAATTTAGAGAAATTATCGCCATGATTCATGTATTTGTTTACTAAAGGTTTGGGTTTAATGAATATAAGGTTAAATATGGAGACCAAGTGGGAGAATGTAACTGTTTATATTGCAACAGTTTCAAAATTAAAACCAATTTAATTATTGTAACGATTTTCATAAATGGTCTCTATTCATTTCCCATTAAACCACAATTAAGTTTAGCTAGTAACTCATTTTTTGGATGTTATATAAGTCCTTGATGGGGGATTGTATTTAGTAGAGAAATAAAAATTTTCACGTTCATTGTGTTGAACAAAAAGATTTGGTCCCTATCACAAACACTCAAATTTATATACACCATCATATTGAGCGTTAGTGTGATAGAAGTATCCAAACAAAAGAAGCAGGTGAAGAAGGCACTGCTATAACATTTGAAACACAATGGCTGAAGGTATGTTGAATTTTCACGCTTCCATTCATGATCTTTATATGCATAATGTTTTTAGCATATTAAGATCATATTAAATATAACATTTGGTTCACAGATTTTCGAATTAAATGAACAGTTAGGGTTGGTTTAAACTCTCCAACTCCGAGTTTTGCTCCCCCCTCATTTCCACAGTTTGAATCAATATTGCACAATAAAACTAACTCTACAGTTCAGATTTCCTCTCTCTTTTTTGACCGTTGCTCTCTCTTCTACTAACATACCCCTAAGTTGCTCCTTATTTGTTGTTCTTATTTGTATGATGTTTGATATTATTACTTCTGGTATTATTAATCATATTATTACAATTTTTTTTATCCTTATTAACTTGCCTTTGTCAGTGTTATATGCTTATTCCAAATTATATAAATATATAATTTTTTTGTAAAAAAATCCCATACTTTATATTTTTTTTTCATTCCAATTTCCTTTTATTTTTTCCTTCTTTTAACACTTATAATTATTCTTAATTACTTTAATCAATTATTTCTATATTTTGGCATTGCAAACTTCTTATATTTCACAAATCCACCTTCTATTTTTCATTATTATTTTTCTTTTTTTTTTTTAGTTTTAAATTTATTTTTGTTTATTTTATGTTATTTTTTTAATTTTGAACTTTTAGTTATCCAAATGAAAATTTAGTTCAAATAATAATTGTAGCACTCTATCAAACACAAATTCAGTTTAGATTTCTTGTTCCGATTGAAAAACAAATTGCTCATCCAAACACTAATTTGGATTACTATTTGAATCACACAGTTGAACTTTTATGTTCAAATAAAGATGTTCAAATTAACACAATTCAAATCAGCAAAATAAACAGAACCATAGTGTTTTAAACTGCATATCATTTAAATTCTTTTTTCTTCTAATTTTTCTATGTGGAATAACTTTTTCAATCTTGTCCCTACTAAGGTCCATTCTTTCCTTGTAAATATGGCCTTCATAAATAATTTGGTTTTCCAATTATTTCTTCTCAAATAAAGCTTCGATTAGTTTTTCCACGTGCGTTGTAGTCATTTTTTTCCTACTTATAAATATGCTTTATTTATTTATTTATACAAGTACACAATTTGATCAAAACACATGGTTTGCCTCAGACGCACTACCTCTCTTTTTTTTTAATCTCACATTTTAAAGTGTGTTTAGTTACCATGTTTCTCTTATACACTCCATTTAATTAATTTTTCTTCAATGTGTCCTCTACTAAATACTTGTCTAACTCAAAACATTTTATTAGTAACCCTCTCAAATCCAATTTTGTCATGTGTATTTGTAAGTAATTTTTTCTCTTTTTTTCCTCCATCAAAATCTTTTAATTTTTGTTTGAAATGTGTTTTACTTAAAAAATAAATAAAAGATTCTACGTCGCATGATGTTTACTTTTATACTAGAAATATAAAAAGTGTCTCCCTTCCAAGTTATAAGTTTATATACTTAACCACCATTTATTGATTGTGATATAGTGTTTGTTACTTTTATAAACAAATTAGTTAGGGGTTATTTTCATTACAAAAATTGTAGTTACTACAATTTCTTATTCAATGAAATTAAAAAGTTAATTTACATAAAATCTAAAAAAAAAATCAAAACTAAAGTTTAAATCCTTAAAATAAAAGGAATATATATAACATTTACATCGAACTCCCATGAAGCACATTATTTCAACTAATGCTCACGATAGGGGACAATATTTCAGGCTATGAGTAATGTTGCTATTGCTTTAGGGATTGATTTAAAAAGATAGTTGAAAGAGAGAGAGGAGAAGATTGGCACAAAATTTCTCATATTGATTTTGTTCGAATGGATTGGGAATTGGGGTAGATAGAAGTTGTATACATGTGTTTTCTGTATATATTCACCGGTGTAAAATATAGCAAACGCCACTGCATACACATTTCATCCAGGAAAGTGTGTATTTGATACATCCTAATTAGCAGACAATCAGGTACATCTAAAATGAGCAGCGAACGCACAAAAATTTAGGTAAGCATCTATATCAATGCAATGCTTTGCATTCTTTCCTGGTCATGTTTTGCTTAATTCCTTATCATTATAAATAATAGTGCATATCTGCTTTTAAGACGTGAATGTTTTTGTGTGATGTTGACGGTGGAAATTTGCCAACAATCTCTCTCTCAAAAAAAAAAAAAAAAGAAAGAGAAAAAAAAAACTCATGATAGATTATGCTCATTCGTGAATATGAAATTAAATGCAAAAAAAAATGGACACATCACCCTCGGTTGAGAGCTATGTTCAACTTATTTTAATTAACATAATTGTATAAGCATACACGGTCAACAGGTAATAAAGAACGAGTACAATATTATTCCTATAGAGATTGTGTTTATAATGGTTAATTACTAAAATTATTAACTCTGAATGTCATTTGAAGGGCTTTTTACCTTTTTATACTATGTGTTTTAAGTTTGTTAAAAAACTATATTTTTGATATTTGATCTCATCGAATATGTATCTTTCCATTATATTTAATACACAAATTTATACTTTTCTTGATCAACCCTCTATTTTTGACCTTACAATGACCAAAATAGCCTTAAATAGAAAAATTAAAAAAAAATAAAAGCTTTATAATAAAAATAGAACTACGGGTTTTGGCTTAAAATGTCCAAAATAGTATCAAAAATGGGTGTTTTGGGTGTTTCATTTTTGTTTTGTTCTTCTCTTTTTAAAAAATTTTAGGTTTTTTTCTTTTTTTTTTACTTGAAAATAATTTGATCATTGTAAAGGTCAAATACAACTATTAATCGAGATAAGGTATAAATTTGTATAATAAATCTAATTTGAAGGTATGTATTTGATAAGATCAAAAATTAAAAGTGGACCTATTTTTGAATATAGGTAAAAGAGAGGATATAAAAAGATAAATTTGTCTTATCTGGATAACCCATTAAAATAGAAATAAAAGGGCTAATTTAAGTAAATCAAAAACTTAAAATTAACAATGAAGAGAATGCAATCATGATTGTTGTTGCTTTCTTGGCAAAGAAAGAGAAGACAATATGGGAGTGGCAGACTGCTTGACAGCCGGCTTTTACTCATGCAATCGCAATTTTATGGCCTTTCGATTATTCGTTTGAAGTGGTTTTTTATTTATTTATTTTACAAAAGAAGAGAGAAAAGACATTAGAAAAAGTTGTCGAACAATACTTGAGTGTGCTCATTATCCTTGGCGTTGCTTGATGTCAGTCTGCATCAATTGTGTAATATGCTTAGACCAATGGTTTACATAAATTTATAGGATGTGTTCGTTTGAGAACAGTTTAAAACGTATAGCAGCTTATGTTGTTCGAAGAAGAAAACTTGGTTCCTTCTTACTTGGTTCTAAACAAACACTCACACACAACGGGGAAAAAGAAAAAGAAAAAGAAAAAGAACCTCTTATGCAATTGAGAGATTAATGTCGTCGACTTGATGTTCTAGCACATGGAAATCCCACAGTCCACTAGGACTGAAGATAGATCAACGACCAATAAGAATTTGGGTCCAAAACCTGGTATTAGGAAATATTTATACAATATATAAAAATACGAATACGTACCTGAGCTTTCTTTTTTTCTTTTTTTTTTTAGCGTTCCACCTTCCTTTGTTATTTTTTTTTTATGTTAGCTTTTTTGGCTTTTTTTCTCTTTCATGTTTCTGTTTTATGTCAACTTTTTTTGTTTGGTTTTTCTAATTTGCCTACTACAACAATTCTTAAGAGAAAATTATATATTATGTCATATTTTTAAAAACTTTATTTATTCACGCCATGTTTTAAAAAATTGTCCCGGATTATGTTTAAGCTGTGCTGCATTTAAATATATGCAATGTGTCATTCATGAAAAAATTATTGTATTCTTTTAAAAGTTTGTTCAAGCCACTCTTTCAACAATTATTTTCTAAGAAATGTATTTTCCCTAATATGTTGTTCTTGGATAATTTTGAAGAGCCTTTTTCCTTTATTTTACACTAATTAATATAATTTCCTTCATATGTATTCCTGCTTAGTTTTTGGGTTTTACTTTTCCAAAAGATTATCTATAACATAATTTGTTTTTAATGTGTTTTTAAATATTTTTTCTTGCATTTTCCGATTGAAATATATTTTTTCAGATGTGTCCCTATTTAATTTTTTCTTGTGTAAATGTTATTATTTTAAAATTGATACTTATAAAGATGTTTTATGTATGTTGCATATCAACAAACATCTAAGACATTAATAATTAAATAAATTAGTAAAAATAATAACACGATAATCAAAACTTAATACCAGATAGAATCTACAACATTACTCCCCAATTGCATTGCACCTGGGTTCAATCAGCAAAAATAAAAGACCAAGACCGGAACAATGTAAGATTGTTGTAATAATTGAAAATGGACATCTAGTTTTAAATGGAACGCAGGTATTAGAACATATTGCCATAAATAAGTGATGACATAAGGTTGATTTCATCATAGTATATAGCAGACATAACTTATTTGACCAACAAAAAAAAAATTCAAACATTTGTCACGGTTGTATTTTCTGTTCAGCAATTATAACATGCAGGAGAATATCACACCAACCATAAAAATAACGTCATTAAGAAATACAAATACAGCAATAAGCTAGTAAAACTAAAATTAATTCAGGATGATCTGGAATTGATACGAAGAAATGACTCAAGATTAATACCTCGTTCTAAGCCCTTCTAGAATTTTCTCGCCGTTAAATCCTAGAACAATGCAGAATATATTGTTGTTAGTAAAATAATAATAATAATAATAAAAATAAAATTAAATAAAATAAATGTCAACCTAGATAAAATTGTAGAGACTGATAAAAATCTATTAAAAAGACATTATATACATTTACAAATAAAAGCAGAGCGAAAATGGAAGCAACAAAGACTACTTTCTCTAAAAAACTAAAATTGAAACGCACCAGAAAAATCTTGAATCAGTCTTCGATATCATCGGTGAAGAAACTATATTGGTCACTCCATTCAGCATTGGAGGCTCTCGCTACTTCCTCATCGTCATTGTAAAAGAAACTCAATTGACGGCCATATAATTCTACATTACTTGAAGTTCTGACCAAACCTTTCACATGGTCCAACAGGCCAGTCTCGCCAAGCTTGTACGACACGTAATGGCTGCCACGAACTCGATATCTGAAAACGACTGATGATACATGCTTCACCTTCCAATGATCCGACCCTCCTTCAGGTTGCAAAGAAAGTACGAATCCATCGGACATGTCATAACATTCAAGAAGTTGGAGATTTTTTAGGTGTTGGATGTCGAATGACAAGTCATTTTGGCCGGGTCCGAGTCTCAGCTCATCCACAAGAGGCAATGCCCCTTTCTCTATCTTAATCCTCTTCAAGTTATGTAACTCTGTCAGAACAAGTTGCTTTAGTTTTTGAAAACTAACACCCCTAAAATGAAGCTCTTCGCCATCAAACGCTCGATGAAGCCAAAGAAACTTTAAGTTTGGCAAACACTGAAGGGCTTCCAGGGGATCACAATTAGCTAATCGTGAGAAACTTAAACCCAATACACTCAACCTTTGTAGCAACAAAATCCAATCTGGCAACTTCTCTAGTCGGCCTTTCAAGATGAGACGTCTAAGCAGAGGTGGTGGAGATGAAATGGATTCCAAATCGAAAGTTTCTTGATCGGTGGACAAGTATAAGCTTAGAGATTCAAGTAGAGTCATCTTCTCAATGAAGGAGCAGAGGGTGTTTACCATGTCTGTTGTCAGTTTTGAAATGCTTAACCATCTCAATTGTCTCAACTTCTCGAACTCCTCTATGACACCAAGGGAACTCCGGTGTGCTTCCACGGTCATTAGAGTTTGTAAGTTCTCCAAACATCCAATCCCTTCTTTTATCTGCACTCCGTGGACTGAATCCAAGCTAACTTTGTTGTTATGAGCGCTGGCTAAAAGGTGTCGCAGTTTCCGAAGCTTTTGGATATGGATCGGTAGCTCATGCAGCAGTGTATTTCTAACATCTAATGTTTGTAGATTGAGTAGTCGGCCCACAGACTTTGGAAGCATCTTCACTGTTGTATTCCTTAAGCTCAAGTATTTCAAGAGGGATAAGTTTCCCACTTCATTAGGGAGATCATCGAGTGGAGCGTTTTCAAAGTCCAACAGCTCCAAAAGCTTGAATCTTTCAAACAAATTTACCACGAAAGACTTTCTCATAGTGATTCTATTGACATCAAAAAGAAAAACAGAGCAAATATGAGGATGCTCTCTCGTTATATCCAAGGTATTTATTGCATCACCATAGATTGACACGCGACGAACATCATCAGCTACTAATAATCTGGAGGCTGTTTCGTTGAAATCTTGAAAAATTCTATACCTTTTAGCCCTTGATGACATTAAAAGATGCAAGAAACCGTGGACTCTGCACATTCTTTCGGTGCCATCATAATTTATATGAGAAACATGGACCAAGTTTCTGTTGATGAGATCATTCAGGTATGTTTCTGCAACTTGTTCCAATGTCTTGCCCATTTCTTCTTCGACAAAACCTTCAACGACCCACAACTTAACTAATTTTACATCAGAAATTAGACAGTCCTTGGGAAAGATGCCGAAGTACAATAAGCAAAGTTTAATATGAGAAGGAAGACAATCATAATTATGATAGAAAATTCTTGAAACTTCTTCAATATCAGAGGGACTCTCCCAAATATTGTTATCGAGCTTGTGCAGTTGTACTTGCCACTGAAACTCTATCTCTGTAAACGAAAGATTATGTCTTTTAGGCGGTTGTATTAGCCACCGAGACGCCACGTCTGTATGTCTTGTTGTTGACATGAGATCACCCATGGCCCAAATAACAAGTGGCAATCCATGGCATCTCTTAACAATTTCAAGAGACAACTCCTCTATCATAGGGGACCGGGTCCGAACGGATGCAGACTTCAAAAATAGTTCTTGAGCGCTTTCTTCAGACAAAGGTTGGAGGCTTTGAGCAATATCACAAGAGGCAGTAATCAAATTGTCACGTGTTGTGATGATTATCCTACTACCTATGTTGTTATCGGGAAAGAATTCTTTCAAAAAATGGAAAAAATCCGTCTGCCAAACGCCATCGAAAACAATCATGTACCTCCTGGCGAGCAAATATTGATACAAGAGATCCACTTCACCTTCAAGAGGATAGTTCTCATCTGGGCAGATCATCCCCACTAAAAGGCTCAATACATCGTTTAAGTTATAGGATTGAGACATATTGATCCAAGCATGGCAATCAAAAGTGTTGTTGGACCTCTTCACTTTGGTAGGCAATACTAGCAAGAGTGGTCTTACCAACTCCAGCTATACCAGCCACTGAAATCACCAAGCGTCTGCATGGTTCTCCAACCAGGAAATTTACAAGTCCTTCCTTTTGAGACTTAATTCCCACGAGTTCATTTTCTTTAAAGAAACAGGGAACATCCAACAAACCAACACCTATACCTCCGGCTCCTTGCGGGTATTTCTCCAACTTGGAGTAGCTTACTTGCATTTCTTTTACTTTTTGTGAAATTATTCTGACCTCGATGTCTTTTAGACAATTTTTTACCAACTGACCACTTCTTGGGAAGAACAAGCTGTTAACAAGGCCGCGCTTTTGCCGTCGCTCTCCAGCCTGACTAAGGTGTGCATTGAAGATGAATTGCAAGCGTCGCAACAAGTCTCTTATTTCCTCAAACGGAAGATTCTTAGCTGCCTGCCTTGGTTCGAAGAAAGAATTAATGGTTGTCCGGAGGATCTCTAGCTGGACTTTCAGACTCTCAACTCCAGCATCGGCTACAGCTCTAAACAACTTTTCTTCAAGGATCAGGAAATAGAGAAAATGGCCAGCGCGAGAAATGATACCACTAACTTCCTTTTCCACTTCCATGTCTCGCCGGCGCTCGGCTTCTCAAATCAGCGTGTCATTTTGGCTATCTGATTTCTCTGATGACAAGGGCTCCGGCGAGGTTGGACTCCGGCGTGGGGGAGAGGCAAGGTGCCGGGTTGTTATGCTTTTTTTTTAATGCTGGGTTACTTGATTATTAAGTAAAAGATGGGGAAAATAAAAACAGGTTTATATAATATTTTTGTACTTGCAAAAAAAATAAAACTAAAAAACTGTTGTAAATTTCCAAGAAAATTCTTTGATTCCGTTCTTGTAAACATATTAGACGCTACATAACAAGTGGTAAACCTTATCCCTTGACTTTATACAACACGCAGTTGAGCAACTATCCTTGCGGTTGACATGACAACGTAGGGTGAGCCTTGATGGAGGGACCGTAGCTTCAGGTAATTAGCTAGGAAGCTAACTAGCCAATTGGGTAACGTTAGCTTTTGGTCAAATCTTTTCAAGGTTAATTCCACAAATACCCTCCAAATTTCGTACTTTCTTGCAGCATGCTCCTGAATTACATACTTTAGCTTCAAATAACTTGCGTTTGTCACGCTAACAAACAATAATGCTACAGTGGTTATAATTTTATAAATGCCCCTAAATTATTAATTTTAAGTCAATTTGTTCTTGAATTATTTCTTTGGTAGCAACTTATTCTTTATTTTTTAAAAGATTAGGAGATAAATTGACATAAAATTAATAATTCGTGGGGCATTTATAAAATAACATAAGTTTAGAGTATGTTTCAAACCACTTTATATACTTTTGAGTGCAAAATGAACATTGTTTAAGATTCAAGAGAATGTATAAAATTCAACATGAATTTATTAAATCTATTCTTTTTATAATTTTCATGTGTCCCCATATACATGGTCCGTCCAAATATACTAAAATTTCAACAAATAGTGTTGATATTGATGTTTAGATGACCAGAGTTATAATATATATATATATATGTAGTGGTTACGGTCCTCATTTTCAAACCATTCACCTAATATAATATTTTTTGATAGAATTATAACAATGTTATATTAAGTATAACATCAAGCTTTAATCGTCTAACGTTGTTATATATTTTATTCTAGGATATAGCATATCTTTATCTAACGTTGTTATATATTTTATTCTAGGATATAGCATATCTTTAACGTGGATATACCAAATTAAAAAATATATATATGAAAGATTTGTCATAGCTATGGTTTTTAGAAATATTGTGACGCCGTTTGGGAACCATACTTTAGACTGGGAAAGTCAATCCAAATACAATCTAGTGTTTGACAACGTTAAAAGAAAAAAAAAATCAGTTCAAACAATTAGTTTAAATTGAAATTCTTAATTAAAGCTCGTTTGTTACAATAAAAATCATTCACTTGAGTTAGAAGAGTGAAAAAGAAAAAAAATGTGAATAATTTTTATTGTAACAAATGAGTTTGAATTGAGAATTTCAATTCATGGGAATGAAGGAGGAACTGACATTTCTTAGCCATGGGAACGAAGGATGGTGGTTTTCATGTGATGACTGAACTGACATATTAATACAAATGATATAGTTTAAAGAAAATTTTATAAAAGTTAACTGTTTTTCTCTTAAATCCAAACTTCGTAGCCTTCTTCAATAATCCATATAATTTATTATTGCATTAATTAAGCCTCCGTTGGTTTCAAACGTCAATTCCAGCTGTAGAAATAGGACAAAGCCCCTGATAAGTAAACACAAGCTGTATATCAACTCAACAGAAATTGATTTAAAAAACTCTAGGGAAATTGGACTTTATTAGGTTGTAGGATTTTAAGCTTCCATCTCGTATTTTAGTTTTAACTCATCAATTTTAACTATAAATAATGTAAAACTCTCAACAGTTATAGTAAAAAGCAAAAAAATTCTAACTATAAACAATATAAAACTCTCAACAGTTACAATAAAAAGCAAAAAAATTAATAATATAAAGCTCTTACATATTTCAATTCTTAAACTTAAATCTTGGATTGCCATTGAATGTCAAACCGCCTCTAAGTCTTTGCAATATAAAAGCACTGAAAAGTCATCAGAATTTTCAATGATCCACTTCCAATTGGGTGCTATAAAGAATAATTTATGAACCTTACATATATCTATTCTCCTCTACGTGTAGACAGTCATTACTTCGTTCTGACAACTCCGAAACACATAGGACTACATACAAAATGGTACTATATTCTACTAAGACTCCATTGGTTGACCACTCTGTAGTACAATTTGCCGGTCCAAAGTCCAGCCTTAATGTTTGTCTTTTAGGAATAATATTGGGGTTAATTAGAATCTGTGCATTATATCCTTAGGCGTGCCTCGTGAAGTTAAGCCCTGTCAATTTCTAATCTCATCACTCCACATGGATGGTGAAGTTTATATTCTTGGTTTGTTAGATCTTTTGTATTAAAACAAAATGCCCAATAGGAAGTCCCTGGTCAATTATCCTTTGCTGCCTTATTAATTAATCGATTTGGGGGCCTTCAGAAATCTATAAACGTCGAGTTTTTTATTTTTCATTTTCTTTTTCTTTTTCTTTTTCTTTTGTTGGGTACTCAATAAGCCATTGAGGCTAGTTGAGCAGCATTAACATTTCACAATTACTACAAGGTAATTTGGATACCTTATTTCTAATTATGAATTTTTTTAATCTTTTTTGCCCTACATTGGAGGGATTTTTAGAAAGTATACTACTAAATTTTTATTGTTGCAAGTGTGCACTGTCATATTGTATTTAACAGATAAATATATACCTTTTCTCTCTCAATATATTCACTGTAAAAATGAGTACAAAATCCTCATGAGGGAAAAAAGAAAAAAAGGTAAAAAATAGATAAAAATTTGAAAGAGAACAAAGGTACACATTTGCCCTTGTTTGTTTTTTGTTTCTTTTTTTTTATTTTTGAATTTGGTTTCCTTTCAAACGTTTTTTTTTTTTTTTTTTTTTGTTTTTTGTTAAAATGATGTGCTCGCCAGAAGAGATATGCATTTTTTTTATTAAATGAAATCTGATGGTATACATTTGCAACATTTGAAAATAAAAAATATTCTATCTACTAAAATGCAAAGTAAAAAAGAAGTAAAAACAAAAGGCGTCTATTTAGATTAGAGCATAGCGGAGTCAAATTCTGCTAATCTTCATAGGACAAGTTGGTTAAAGTCATATAACGATATATAAAGTATTTTTGACAACCCTAATAAATTGGCAATTTGCTTCTTAAATTGTTAATTGTAGCAAATTACTCAATAAACTTGGAAAAAAAATCACCAAGTGTCCAAAAATCGATTAATGACTTTGAAATTTTGAAGCAAAATATTATATGACACTCTCGAATCATCATCTAAAATTCCGATCCTCTTCAATGCATTTACATAACATGCACAAGAGCATTTTCGTCTAAATTTAATATTTTTCACTGATTTATAGACACTCTTAACGCCCTTTGTTGAATTAAGGTGTATTTTCTAAAATCAAAAGTTCATGAAGTAACTTATCAATTGTGAAAAATTCGAAGGACAATATGACAAATATTCGTTTATAAAACATTTAATGTTAGAAAAATGGATTTTTGCACTGGTGTTGCATGCACTGTGAACTTATAAACATATGGAAACTTGTACTTTGAATTTTTAATTTTGACAAATCAGCCTCTACAAGTCAAAATCTGTTATAATTGTGATTTAATATCTAACAAATGACAACTAATATGGGGTAATAATACCTAACGATTTTTGTACAAACATACTGGAACTTTATGTTTGTTGAAAAATTAGACCTGCAAATTTTTAATTCGATATTCTGCACTAAATTGTCGTTCATTGGTTGATTCTTTTTATTGATAACACGGTATTTTGAAGGATTGTCAAATCAAGAGTCCTAAATACCAAAACTAAAAGCTTGGATCTAACTTATAAATGATTAATTGATATGCATTGGTACAAATTACCCTAAAATAAGACCAATTCGCTTGAAGTAGTTATTGATCTCTGCTAGTAAACGAGCATTGGAGGTTTTGTTTAGGATTTTTGGTGTTTTTGATGTGGTACTTAAACTTTTTTTATTGCAGTTGAGTTCTAGTTTTTTATTTCAGCTGAATTCTAAACTTAGTTAAGTGTGGCAATTAAGTCTTTAATCACAAACGTCTATCAAAATTGAGATAAACACGATTACTTGATAAGCATGTGACTCATTTAGAAGACCTATATACCTTATTTGTTTCTAACAAAAGTCAAATTATTTAATTTCACTCTAAAAAACCAAAAAAAAAAAAGAAAAAAAAAAGTACTATTAATTTTTTTTTTACAATTTGTTAGCTCATATATATTTTAATCATTATAATGCTCAAATTTTTGCCCCTAGCCTTCTAAAGAGTTCACGTGCATCTCCATACTCTTTTTTGTCTCCATTTTTATATGTAATTATGATTAGGGATTTGATCTTGCTACCAAAAAAAAAAAATTTTAAGGACACTAGATTGGAGAAAAAACGAAAAGTTCAGAGGAAAAATGCATCAAAAACTTTTTTTTAGTGAAAAAATTGTTGGAGTTGTTACTGCTTATTTTTATTGTTCCAACGCATTCTCTACAAGCAAACACCAATTAATGGACAACCATATAACATCAACCATTAAAAGTCGAGCCGCTTCTTTATTAAGGACTTTCATCAATAAGTAAACGTATAAACTCCTTTAGAAAAAACATATTAAATTCAGCAATAACAAAGGAACAGAACAACTGGCATGTGATCTCTTGTTTTCTTCTTGTTTCCTCATGTTTCATGGCCTAGATTTAAATACTGTAATTGGTCCAATAATTCGTTTTCATGGAGGTGATCTTAACGCATTAGGTGACTTAGGGCCAAAACTAATTGACTAAAGAAAATCTTTCCAATTTAGGTGACTTAGGGCCAAAACTAATTGACTAAAGAAAATCTTTCTTTTTGCTAATTGGAACAAAAAAATCATTCTTAATAATTTTTAAATTTGGTTAAGCAATCAGTCATTCATTCGATCAAACTCATCGTTTTTTTTTTTTTTCAATGTCTTTCCAATAAGCCCCTTCTTATTACCGCATGCATTTCTAAATTCTAACCCTTCAAAAGTTTTTTACAAGTATTTAGAAAGTGAGTTAGAACCGAGAGTTAAGTACTGTAGTATGTATGAGCTTTACGTTGTGGCATACTTTTACTTTACACTATAGCATATAAAAATTTTATACTATTTGAGTTAGAATTGATAAGTTAGAATTGAACATGTCAAACACTATATACAATGTATAACCAAAAATGTTCATCTCAAAAAAAAAAAAAAAAAAAACCTAAAAATGTTAAATGCCACCATCCATTGATAGTGACTATTGGTATCAATATTTGAACTACCATGTAAAAGGTGTTCCTTCCATATTATAATAACATATGACGTAAGAGTTAATACGTAAATATGCAATTCGTTAAAAAATGATCAAGCTCTTAACGCTCTTCCAGTCAAATCGGACAGTCCTTTTGTCCCCATTTTACAACAATTATTATTCTGAACAGGTCGTATAGTGGACGGCTTCCTAAAGAAATTCCCACCTCTCAAAAATATATATTACTCGTCAAATAACCAAAACTATATGGATATATATATATATATATATTCAACTCGCAACTAGCGTTTCAAGCGCTATTACGCCATTGATAAGCAAACTATAGAGGTGTACACTAAAAAAGGGCCCAAGCTTTGAACAAGGCCACATACAATATTATTTTCTATATATATTTACCTATTAAAGCCAGGTATCACACACAAGCCTTAATAGTAAACAGTTATGGCAGGCCTCAAGCAATACTCTTCTACTAATTATTTCCTTTTCGTAGTAGCTTCAATGACCTTGGCCGCCACCAGATGTCTCACGCATCATCGGTGCCCGCCGGCCATCAAAGCCACCTATTACCCTTCTTGGACTGCCACTTTCCCACCTTCAGCCATAAATACATCTTTGTTCACTCACATCTTCTATGCTTTTCTAGCTCCAAGCAACCTCACCTTCAAGTTCGAAATATCGAATTCGATGGCGATTGCCCTAGAGAACTTCACAAGCATGCTCTGCCACGCCGAACCTGTTAGAACAAAACTGTGATGAAAACCATCATCACCCAGGATCATTCATGTCAAATCATCAAAAATATTAATAAAATGCAGAAGCTAACCTGAATCCATTGATTGAATATGATTCTTGAGTCATTTGGTTGAGGATCTTCCAAGTCTGGTACGTAAATCCTCCTTCACAGAATGCTCTGTAATCTCTCTGTAGATGGGGAACAGAAAAATAATATACGTACTGACTTGGGGACCACAACCCCTTAATATAATTGCTAAACCCTAGCAATTATCCTTAATTATCAATTTAGCCCATCATAAAATTAGTAATTACCCTTTTAGTCTCTGCAACCTTATCTGATAGCCTTTAATTCATATTTATTTAATATATTAGCCCATATATTGGATTTTGACCCAACAGAACCACCAGTGAAGACGCTCTTCTCCGTCGGCGGCGAGGCCAGCGGAGACCGTTTTGTCCGCTTGGCGTCCGAAGCAGCCTCACGTAGGGCCTTCATAAAATCTTCGATAGAAGTTGCACGTAAGTTTGGGTTTGATGGGTTGGACCTTCATTTGGGAGTTTCCAACAAGCCCAAATGAAAAGAAGCTTTTGGGCCGGTTCATGAAAGAATCCAGGAATGAGATCAAGAAGGAGGCCCATCTCACATCTGGGCCCCCCTGCTGCTCATAGCCGCGGTGTATTTCTTGGTTGACTTCTGGCTGTCCGGCATCCCCGGTCTTATCCTGCGGCATTGATGGCGAAAAGCTTGGACTGGTCAATGCCATGTGTTGTGATTACAATGGAGCCTGGAGCAATATTAGCGGGCCTAACACCACGTTGTTCGACCTGAATACATATGTGAACACAGTTTACGGCCAGGTGCCGCCGGCAAAATTTGTCATGGGCCTGCCCCTCTATGGCAGGACATGGCACCTCAAGGGCCCTAATGTGAACCAAACTGGGGCTATGGCGGTCAGCCCAGGCCCAGGAAATGGGGTGCTCACATTTTCTAAAGTGGACAATGTGGTGGAGGAGAATGGTGCCAAGGTGGTATACGATGCAGATACCGTCTCTGTGTATGCTGTTGTGAACTAGTCATGGATCTCGATTGACGATGCTCTAACAATAACTGCAAAGGTTGGGTTAGTCAGGCCCTTGGGCTTCGTAGATACTTCTTTTGGGCCCTGAGTTTTGACAAAGAGTGGGAAATCTCAACAAAAGGTGGTTTTGGTGCAAATTATGTTAGTGGCACTCAAAGTCTTGTTATTCATCCAGCACTCAAAAGTTCATGAAAAATGGTTCATTCAAATATGAACTCCTTAAAAGAAATTCCTCCAATTCACCAGTAATTTACTTTATATACACCCACCGCCATGTGAGAACGAATCCAACTTCTAGCTAACACAATGAGTAAAGAGTAAATAGTAGAGACCTACTGTTCGGCTCTGGCTCGGCATGAAATAATTGTGGTCTTTGTAGGACCCCCCTTATTTCAAGTAGAGCCAGCCCCGAACGGAGCTAGTCCTCAAAAATGCTTGAGAGTAGGCTAACTTTGTAGGATCCTGTTTTTGTCTCATTGAAACTAGTTCCCATGGAATATGTTTCCCTCTTGTTTAAAGGCATGCTGATCTTCGAAAATGCTCGTTTAACTATTTTGTAATGAATAAACTGGGTATTTTTTTCATTGATATTTATTTTGATTGTTGTTTTTATTCTGAATTTTGCAGCCTCAAGGTCATGGATTGTTGACAACTGAAAATGGGACGCCTCATTATTTGCCTCCTTCAAGGTCATGCGGCATTTATTATTGTGTTTGTTCACCCCATAGAACAAGGCTAACACAGGGGACAAAATTGAAATGCTTTAATCTATTGCTCATGTTTGTGATTGTTGTCAAAATGATTACACAAATTCTTTTGTCAATTCCTTTTTACTTATTTTGATGGAGATTCATTGAGGGGGAAAAACATTTCTCACTCCCATGAAAACTACGCTATGCAAATGTGTAGACATAACAGTTTTTTTTTTTTTTTATTTGTTATTATATTAAGAATACATGTAGGGGAAAAAAAACAGAAAAAAAGAAGCAAAGCGAATACACATAGGTCTTCTTAGTACACTGGATTGATAAGTAGTCTCAATCCGATATTTGGTGTAAGGATTAAATGAATTGATTCTCCATTGATCATAAAACAATCTTATGTAGTTTTTGGTTTGTGGGTTCTTGTCATTTAAAACTATAGGTTCAAGTTAAACCGGCATTTGGTAAACAAAATAAAACAAAGATCAAAATGATATGGATGGTTTAAAACGGGCAAAAGTTTCAGTTTTAAAAACTTTGACCCTCCTTAAATTCTCATGATTTGAGCCATTTGAATCATCCAAACCTATAACTATATTTTATTTTCTTTATAATTCTCACGCTATTGAAATACTAGTTTTCTAATATAATGTTTTATTCTCTGTTTAAACTTTTAAATTTTAAACGTCAGTTCAAAAACATCGTTCGAACTAAAGAGGTTCAAAACTACATCAATTTGAATATATGTACCAAACAGACCCACTTGTGAGATGAGTTATTCCTCGTAGGTGAGATTATTTATTCAGGACTAAAATAAGGTTATTATTTCAAGCCAACCCCTTTTGTCATTGATTTTCCAACCTCTCGCTAGACCTTCATAGTTGTCGCTTGCCGGAGCTCGCTATTTTGGCAAATCAGAGCTTGCCCTCCCCACTAGATCGTCCTTTACGGCTAGCCATCATCAAATTTTCTTGCTCGTGGCCCAGCTCAGATCCCTTGCTGCTTCCCTTCTCAGCATTTCTATTAACATTGGTTCTTAAACGGTGCGGTTAAAAACGCACCTTAAATTTCACAAATAAGATTGTCTTTTCTATTTGAACGTTTTAGTTTGGTTTCAAACTATTCGTGTTTGATGTTCACATGGAATGAACCTTAAAGTTCCTGAAACCACCCGACTGATCATGTTCAACAGTTTTCAGTGCGCTCTTCACAGCAGCTCTATGAGATGCACAATAAAAAGTGGGTTTTAGCTATTGGCCACTACCATAGGTCTCGTACAAAGAAGAAAAACATTTACTTTATCTTTTTTTTCCGTATTTATAATATTTTATTTTTTATTGTTAGATAAAACTATCTAAATAATAAGACTATTAGGGGGTTGTTGTGTCTTTTTGGGCTTTAGATTTGATGTTTGAAAAAATTACAATATGTGTCTAAATTATTGTTATGAAATTAAAATCTAACATAATATTTAAAATATCTTTAAAATGTCCTTAATAATATAGTAATTATCTTAATGATATTATATATTATAATATATAATTACATATAAATAATGTTAATGATATCATTATGAGCTATTTGTAAAATTTTTATAAATTAGAGTCATATTTTAATTCAATAAACATAATTAGGTCAATTCTCTCGTTACCCCTTGATGTTTTTTTATTACGATATCAGGTATTTATTTTGTAAGACTAAGAATACTTTACTTAAAAAAATAAAAAGTAAAGGCCCTCATTTTGCAAAAATATTCGTTGCTATAGTATAAGACTTTCTATGGCTGTAATGTAAAAATAAAAAGATCTATAGTGTAAAGTTTTTGATTGCTACAGTATTTTAAAACAATTAGTTAAAATCAAAGTTTTCAAACAACTTTTGTTAAGTTTTAAGCAAATACTTACAAGTAACTCGTCATGTGCTCTTTTTGTAAAATGAATAAAATGTAATCACTATCTTTTCCTTTTTGCTCAACTAAATTAATTTTTCTCAAATATACCCTTCATTAAACATTTTTGTCCTTCTCATATGAACGTGGTAATTAGTTATTTATTCAATTTGTTTTAAATAGATTATTTTACAACAACCGTCAGTTTGTATTCTTTTCTTCCACTTACATTCTCCTCCCTTTTCTTTTGCTTTTTCCACATATATATTTTTTTCATATATAATTTTAAAACAGGTGGTTTGTTAATATATTACTTTTCCTAATTTGACCCCCATTAAGATAATATTTTCTTAGATATGTTATAACTTAAATATTTTATTCTCACAATCTTCTAAAATGTTTTTCCATCAAATTTCGCCTTCATGAATACTTTTTCAAGTTCCCTCTTGATTGTTCTCGAATATGGGCATAATAATTCTTTTCACTCATATACCCTAATTAGTTTTGTACTTGATTTGTCCTAAACATAATATTTTAAAAATATATTTTATTTTTTTATGTAAATATCATATTTGACATAAACATACATTATAATCCAAATGTGCATCTCAAGTTTTTCCTCTCAAAAAAGAAGACGTTACAGTCACAGGACATGTAAATGCTGTACTTGAAATATATATATTTTTTAAATACTACACATGTTTAAGTATAGCACAACTTAAACATGTAATATAAGTAGTAATGTGTCACAATTTTTTTAACTGTAACATGAACAAACACTTTTTTTAAAAGTGCAGCATTTCATGTAATTTTCTCTTATTTTGATGAAGTATTGACACAAAATGACCATTTTTAGACTTTCAATTTAAGACTTTGGGACTTAATAAATATTGTCAATATGTCCATTAACAAGTGATTAGGATAAAACAATTCCGGTTGTACCTTTTTGTTGGTCATCATTTTTCAATAACTGATTGCCTTTGCAAAGTTTTTCTATAAAAAAAATTTTAAAAAAAAAGTTATTGCATTTGCTTGAAAAAAACTCTTTTCATCTGCATACTATATTGGGGCCCGCTGTATAGGATTGTAATCTTACGAGTTTAAAATAAATTGCTCTTTATATGATTGGACTCAACAAACCTGCAACCTTTACTTGTTCTCCCTTAATCCAAAAAACAGTTGGTATTTTCACACAAAAAAAGAAGGTGGTTAACAAATAACTTGAGCAGTCTATTCCTAAGGATCGGTATAGAGGTCATTCTAGCGTTTGGTACCAATTTCAAAATTTTGGAGAAATGAAAAGTTTTAAGAAATGATAATGAGATTTTTTAAAGTTTACTTTTAAAGATATTCAAAAACATTTCAAAAAACACATGAAACTAATATCAAATAGATTTCAGACATTCTTTTTCTCAACCCCTACATAATGGACATATATGTAATTAATTTTATTTTTAGTTTTTTTAAGATTTTTGGAGCATTGCTTAGGAAAATTTGTAAGAAATGTCAGGTTTTTTAAACTATTAGCAGTAAATGCCATATACAATTAAAATGTTAATAAATGTCATTTGTCAATCAATTGTTCAAATTAAATAATTATACAAACTAAAACAGGCCTAATTTGATATAGTTTTCCCGTTCCTCCCCCGCATAATCTCTCATCTTTCCCTTTCTCTATGACGACCCGCTTTTTCAGGCAGTCGCTTAACTTTCTTTTTACATTATTACTTAAACATTAAACTTACTTACTTAGTAAGAAAAATGCTAAAATAAATTTTTTTTCTTGTCATCCTTTAAAACGTTCTTTAGAACTGTTGCAAGAAAAATGCTTAGAGAGGGGACGGTTTTGGAGGAGGAAGATGAACATTTTTTTTTTTTTTTGAACCTTGATGCATGAAATCAAATAATAAATAAGACATGATTTTTACCAAGTTTGATGACTCATCATCATGAGTCATCACTTGCCATTGTTCAAGGTAAATAGTTGGCTAAACTTAGCCATGTTTAATTGGGCCACCCTAGGGCTTTGGTGGCAAATTCTCATTCATTTTGGTGTCTATGGTGGGTCACACAAAGACTTTTTACATAGTCCAAACTTATAATGACAGTATTTTTCCTATACTGTTGGTATTCTTTTTCATACAATTCATAAGGTCCTACAACCTCTCATACTTATTTACATCCACCACTTTAATGAAATCCCTATATCATTTAACTTTATACATTCTATATTTATACCAACAATATTTTTCTTATACTGCTGACACATTCTTTATACTATTATGAGCTTACACAGTATTCTTTACTTATTCATGTCCTCCAAACAATATTATTCTTATACTGCTTTAACTTTAAATAGTCTAATTTCTGTACTACTTAACCTTAAACAGTCTAATTTCTTCACTACATTACTTTTGTAGTTAATTTTCATACTGCATAACTTTATCAGTGTCCTTCTTTACATTGCATTATTCTAATATTATATAATTTTTATATTATTATACAGTATTTTTCTTAAACTGTATTTTTATCTTAACATTTGTTGCAACATACTTTACAACAATTAAGCTTTCCAACTTGTTTCTATATCATTCATTCTTTATTTAAGTCTATGGCATGATTCTTACCCTTAAAAATTCTGTTTTTGCTTTTATAAACTTTATCATAAAAATTGAATTAAACATTGATCATTAAATTATTGTATTTTTAATACATTAAAAATATTTAGGTGTTACATCCTTTCTCTCTCTCTCTCTCTTCATCACTCTCTCTCTTTCCCTTTGAGTGATGATGGCCTTTGATGGACGATGATGAGCTATGGTAGATCTCGACTAATGATGGTTTCATCTTCTCCGCTCGCGACAGAAGGCCCCATAAATGTGGAACAGTGGATTCCAACTTGGGCAATGATTGCATCGGACGATTCACTACCTCTAGACCTCAATCGCGATAGAGACGAGCGTACGGCTTTAGCGATGGCTGTTGTATGATACTCCAATGACTAGTGACGATCTTCTCCACGCGACGGCACAACTGCTCTATGACGATGTGACAACATTGGGTGTTTGGTAGCCATGAATGACACTTATCAAATGATCGATTTAATTTGAGAGAGGGGAGAGAAGAGAGAGACGTCAAAGACAGAAGGGAGGAGAGTGAGAAGGGATGAGAGAGAAAAAAATTACAAAAGAAGATTTTTTTTATTTTAATCATAAAAATAATTAATTTTTTAATCTGTTATTTACTAAACAAGTTTTAAATATGCAACATTTATTAATTAAGATCCCATTTGATATCAAATTTTTTAAACAAAAAAGGAAATCAAGATGAAAAAAACGCTTTTGGTGATATCATTTTTGCTTTTTATTTTTATTTTTTTAAGAGAAATTGGGTTAAATGGCTTTTTTAAACTAAATTACCGTAACTTTTTAAAATTAAACAAGTGGTCATTTATCAGTGATAAACTAAGTTTGATATATAATCTCCTTGAGTTTATTAGCGTTAAACTTGATAAACTTAAGTTAATCATTGATAAACTCGACGAGTTTATCAATGATAAACTGAATTTAACTAATAAACTCCTCGAGTTTATCAGTGTTAAACTCAACAACTCAATTTTATCACAGATAAACGGTCATTTACCTAATTTTAAATAGTCATAGTTATTTATTTTAAAAGTACTTTTGAAGAAGCTTTTACCTCTACGTCCCTTTTTTTTTTTAAGTGTCCTCAAAACTTTTAAAATTCTAAAAACAAAAAAATGTGTTTTCAAAATTTTTTTAAACAAGTTTTTCTACTGATTGTAAAATCTGTATTAATCACATAATATGAATCTCTCTCCTCTCTCATATTTGTCTTCTCCTCTCTTTGCGTCACCGGCGATTGTGATAGCTGCGGATTTTTGAAATGCCATCTGCAGCACAATCTGGCGGCACCTGAGATGTCAGAGTTAAGATCGAAACAATGCCATAGGAGGAGCTTGAGAAGGCCGAGAAGGAGGAGGGGAGTTTTTTCATCAATGATTTTAAAAGAGAGAGAAAGGCTCTTATCTTCAATGTGTTGTCATTTGGGTTTTCATTATTATTTTTACCTCTGGTGTGGTTTCCAAGTTCTTTGTTTATCTTTTCTTCATTTTTGATGTGCTTTCCAAGTTTCAATGTTTCTCTTCAATCATCAGTAGTTCAATGTTTTGTATTATTTTTTTAAACACATGCTTCTAAGTATGGGTCGTATTTGTACGAAATGAGTAATAGAAAATTTATCACGAGAACCGTTGTGTTTTAATGACCTTGACAACATGTTCGGCTTGTAGTCCCGACCCAGACAATGAGTTCGATTCGTCGGCTCAACCCCTATAGCGAGTCCGTCTTAACCCCAACACCAACCGTTGAATAAATCCCAGCCTCGACCTCGACTCGGGCTGTCGGTCCTATCCTATCCTGTCATTTCAATAAATCGAATTCAAATCAATTATAATGTTGTTTTTGTTTAAAAAAATATGTAACAAATTTCACTATCAAACGTATTTTTTTATTTTCTATTTTTAAATAGAAAATACATAGAAATTATAAAACATATTTTTTGTATAAAAAATAATAAATATAGGAACAAGAAAAATATTTTTATCTTTCTATATTAAAAAAAAAAAAAAAAAAGATAGCAAACGGACCCTAAATTAGTCAACAAAAAAAATCACATTTCCATCATCCTCCCCGTTAATTGGCAGTGGTAACGCATCGGGCCTACTTTTAAACCCAACGCCTCAAAGGGACCACGGGCCTTCACCTTATACCCGGGCCTCAAGTCTCAATCTTGATCCCCTCAGCTTGCTATAAATTGGGAGAGAGAGCTAAACTAGGGTTTTTTATCGCTGCTAGGGCTTCCTCCTCCAAAGCCGTCGTCCACTCAGCGAAGATGGTAGTCCCTCTGTCTCTCGTTACGTTCTTCGAGTCTTTCGCATCCGGCGATACATGATTTTTTTTCCTGTTCTAATCTTTCTCCATTTCTTCTTCTCCCTCATCGCAGCCGTCCCACAAGACTTTCAGGATCAAGAAGAAGCTCGCGAAGAAGATGAGACAGAACAGGCCAATTCCTCACTGGATCCGCTTGAGGACCGACAACACTATCAGGTTCCAATCTTAAACCTTCTCCTTTTCTTTTGTCAATCGGGAAGTTTTGAGAATTTTTTATTGATTTAGCAAAAAAAAAAAAAAGAAAAAAGCTGAAAAATCTCTGTCGCGTTTTTTTTTTTTTTTTTTAATTTTTGGTTTTTTTTTGGTGCAGGTACAACGCTAAACGCAGACACTGGCGTCGCACCAAGCTTGGATTTTAAGGTGGATGGATGTTTGAATTTTACTCTTTGTTTTAGCGGTTTTAGTTCATTCGAGAAGAAAAAGAGACTTGGACATATTTATTTAGAAAGATTTTTGCCGAGATTGATCTTTGGTGACTGTTTATTCGGTATTTCGAGTAGTGGGATTAATCTATTTTTGATTTAATGTCACTCTCTGTTCTTATATCTTTGCATTTTCCTTTGTTTTCTAGTGATTTAAGGTGGAAATATTGAGCACTTAATTAGTCTTCCCTCTGATAAGGAGAAATGTTACACTGAATTTGATTGAAGAGAAATGTGGCTTTTTGTTTGTGTTAATGGCGAGTTATTTCCTTGGTACCCTAGTTTGTTCAAGTGTAGGCAAATCATTTTGTGTAGGTTCCCTTTTCATTTTAAGTTGATGCACTTGGGAGACCATCTTGTGAAATAAAATTTTTTTAATAAATTTTTTGAGTGGTGGGTTTTGTTAGAATGTATTGATTTTTTTTTCCAAACATTAGGAAATTTAAGGATCTGTCGTAGCAAGCAATAAAATTCTGTTAAAATCTATTGGTTGGACCGAATTAGGAGGAAGAGGCTGCTAGAAAGTAGTTCCATTGATGAAGTTTTCGGCCTTAAGGAAAAGGATATGTATAAGGTTGCTGTAAATGCCAATGTTTCAAGGCTTTGAGTTTTTGGAATTTGATTAATAGTATTAGTTGTTGGAGATGGTTGGTTGTCTTGTATTAGACTTCATTTGTTTAGCTGAGTATATCTTATTGCTTGAAATAATCTGTTAGCGTGTGGCATTGGTTAAGAGATCTTGGGAAATATATGTGCAATATTGTTTTGTTATGGTTTTTAATGTCCTTTGTGTTCATATCTTTTGTTGAAGACTCTTAGAAAGGGGCTTGGTATCTTGATGATCCATCATGTGGCTTGGTAATTATGTTGTGTTGAAGCCTCGAATGTGTTACCACTCTCGAATCTTCTTTTTCTTGCGGAATTCAAGCCTAATGGATTTGGGTTGTTTCATGTATTAGCCTTTGTAGAAAGTAGAACACGCAAAATGGGAATTTTTTGTTTTTTGTTGTTTTTTGAATTAGAACTCTTCTTCAATGTTGAAACCCAAAGCTATAGGAAGTGCAGTGATTCTGTTTGAAAAATGTTACTAAAATTCTCTCTTTTCTAAGGTATAAAAATTGAGGTCACACTGAATTCCGTTTCTTTTATGTTAAACAGGGCACTAGAATTTTGCAGTAGTACTGCACTAGAACTATAAAGCGCTGCGTTATATAATAATAATAATAATAATAATTAGTATTATTATTTTTATTTTTTATATTGTTCCACGTAAGTGAACCGTGTCAGAAGCCGACTAAGGGATGGAAATTCCAATAGTTGTTAAATGCAATGTTTCTCTGCGGCAATGAGATCGATGTGCGTTGGCTACTTGCATGTTACAAGCGATCGAATATAGCGCCCAAAAAATTACAAGCCAACTCAAATAACGAGTTACCTTGCATGGAAGAATCCGATTGGTATTTTTAGTATGAGAAAGAAATGCAACGGTCCCTCTCATTCCTACCTTCAAATTAATCTTGTTACATGTCGCATGTCATTGCAATTTTTTGTAAAAGTAAAGCATAGTTATATTTCTTTTTTTCTTTTTTTCTTTTTTTTTTTTTATTACAATGCTGCTGCTCTCTCTCTCTTTTAACAGTAGAAAGAAATTTTAGAAAATTGTCGATTAAATTAATAATCTTTTAGTATTTAATGGTTTATGCCACAAGTTTTGGTCGCTTGCTGGACTATTTTGTTTCGTACTCATATCAATGGCCGCACCAAGACTTTCTTTTTGGCTTGTAATTATTGTTGTTTTGTTGCTGAATGTATATTTTGTTAGGTCCTATGTTTTAGTTGGTACTTTCGGAAATGAAATAAATAATTAAAACTAGAGTTGGATTATCAATACGATATATAATAATGCAATATATGGACTAATTAATATAACTTATCCCAAGTGATACCATTTCAGCATAAATCCCAATTTGATAATTGATACCAAAACTGATTTGTATCTTAAATTTTGGTAACTAAAAAAAAAAAAAACAATCAAATGCTCCCGTAACTCCTTACACCCTCTTTTTAAATACTCCCGTTATAGTTTTCAAAAACTAAATTTACTCATTGAATCCTCTGTATTTTCAAAACTACCCATTAGATTATCCTTTCTTTCACCTTACTTTTCTTTTCATCTTTTCATTTTATTGCACCATTTGTTTTTCATTATTTTACATTTTTATTTCTATATCGTTTTTTATTTTTTTTAAGCTTATAGGCAAGAAGGATTTTCATACTTTAAAGGAAACTTTTAAATTAAAAATTATATATTTATTATAATTTATTAAAAAATATTATACCCACTAATTATATATATTTTTTAAAATAGTTTATTTATTATTACCTCTACTACTTAAATAAAAAAGCAAATTATTAAACAATTGTGTAACTGTTTGACGACACTGGATTAATTCAACAAGCATACAAACTTGTTACTTTGAACGTGGCCAATTTTGATATATTCTTGTATTTCTTCTGACAATCAACAAAAAAGGTAAAGGAATTATTGTGGTGAAGAATAAATAAAATTTAATGTGCATTCATATGATTTTTTGGAATAGTCTTTGAATAGTATAAATTAGGATTTTGTCACAAAAGAATTTATGCATTAGGAGCTTACTTGTTTAGCAAGAAGACATAGGTGTGTGAAGGGAAAAAAAATGTATCATTAGTTTTAACTATTAAAAAAAGATTTATTAGGTCAATTATAGTTGTTTCTTTTTTGTCTTATTATTGAAGAGTTATTTTGTAATACGAAAATTTATTTTCAAAGGGGTATAATAGTCAAGTGGGGGTATAAATAGAACCACCCAAAAAATAGTAGCAAAGATGGAATTATAAATAATAGCAAAGGTGTAATAAAGAGGAAAAGCATGGTTTTTAAGTAGGGTTTAATTTTCTTGAGAAATAGGATGACATATGACAGTTGAAAAAGGTAGAGAGTAATAAAAAGAGTGACTCTAATATTTCTCTTTTAGTATCGTTATTACTCCTATATATAGAATTGGGTTATGATATTAAAATAACAAAACAAACCGTCTCTGATTAAAAAAATTAAAAAAGATTAAATTTCTCAATTACGTCATTCTTTTTCATTACGATAACTAAGAATATTAGGTCTCCAATCAATAACATTATATGGTATTCTTAATGGGAGGGCAAGCATTTTTGCTTTCCTATAAGGCAAGTTATTTTTTTCATTATTTAACTTTTTAACCGCGTCACTTTTTTTTTTTTTTTGAAAGCGGTTATGTGTCTTACAAACTTTTAATGTGCCTTGCTTGCAGATCAGACCACTATAAAAGTTAATTCGATGATTAAAATAACTTGACCTATTAATAAGACAAAATTACACATCCTATCACAAGTGCCTTTTTAATATCTTATATAGAAGTGGGAATAATTTTTGTTCTTCAACCAATTTTTAATCAATCCAATGATTTAAAATTATTTCACTTTTAACTTAGTTTAATTGAAGGGTTTAGATTGATGCATATAGCTTATGTATTTTTTTACACCTCATACTTAATTTTACATCTCTACATTAATTATTTAACGTAGCCTTCTAGCCAAAATATGAACTGATTAACTCATGCTAAGTTACTCAAACCATAGACCTATGAATTTTTAATTACTACACGCATATTGCACATGCATGCAACTATGTATAATTAAGTAGTGCCTCTTATTCCACAGCCCATTTATATTGATTTCATAACCAATTAAGAATAAAAATCTCATATATTATGTATCTTATCTTACGTATATAAAAGTGGGGATAGTCTTTATCATTCAACCAATTTTTTGATCAATCTAATAGTTTAAAATTATTTGATTTCTAATGTAGTTTAATATAACGGCTTAGATCGATGCATACAACCCATATCTTTTTTGACACTCATGATTCACGCTTCTATATAAAAAGAAAAGAAAAGGCAAAAAATAAGAAAAAATGAAAATAATGGAAAACAAGAGGTGTTGAGGTACAAAACCAAAAAGGGTCATTCCCACTTCTAGACAAATCCATGAGCAAAGTTTTATATATTTGTAAAGATGTAACTTAAAGTATGAGGTGTATTGAAAAGAATAAGCCTTATGGATTAATTTAAGCCATTGTATTAAACTAAGTATTTGAATTATTAAATTGATTCAAAAGTTGATATCGCTTTTTTAAGTTTCCTTGCAACCATACCCCAAAAAAAAAAAAAAAAAAAAAAAAAAAAAAATGAGCAGGAATAATATAAAATATATCATAAAATTGTTTCTAACATGTGAGTTACTTTGTGATGAGACTATATTCTATTATTTGGAAGCTAAAAATACTAGTAATAAGAGGTCTTAATGGTTAGAGGACTATATGAAATAATTAAGAGAGAGATGTGAAATTAAGTATGAGGTACCAAAACAAGATACAAGCTATACGCATCAATCTAAGCCATTAATTAAACTAAGTTACAAATAAAATAATTTTAAACCATGAGATTGATTAAAATCCCTAACCTTAATATAAGTAAAGATACATGCTTGCCTTTTTTTTAATTTTTTAATCTTGCGTTTTTATTGATTTTTAGAAAATTTATCACTTTTTATATTCTCAAATTTAAAAATAGCCATAGATTGGTTATGTTTAACTCTATATGTTTACATATTTATATTTAGATATACAAATGGTATACATGTTCAAGGTCAATTCAAATTAGAAGTGGAATTATTAGCATGTTTACTTATATATTTTCAAAGAAGAAAAATAGGAAATAAACTATTTGTATGAAAATATTAATAAGTATGATTTACAATCGTATATGAGTTTTAAATAAAATAGGTCTCAAGCTAGTAAATATAATAGGTCTCACATGATAAACAATTGAGTTTGCATCCTTGAATATCGTTTTTTTTCCTTTTTTTTCCCCAAACAGAGCCTAAATTCCTAATTAAGCACTACTTGCGACTAAAGTGTACCACAATCAAGGCTGACCATTGAAAATTTCCTTGAGACTGATGAAAATAAGGTGAAAAATTGACGAAAATAAGGTGGTGTTGTGAAATAAAAAGGACAAAACAAGAGAATATAGTATAGAAGTAAAGAAGAATAAAAGAGAATGAGAGAATGATATCTATTTCTTTTTCTTATTCTATTTTACATGCCTCTCAAAGCCTTTATTTATAGGCTAAAGATACCCATAGATTACAATAGGCTTAATGGTGTTGTAAATAGAGAAAATAACTATAAATAAATTGTAACAAATAGAGATTATGGAATTTTTAAAGCTTTGGGGTTATGAGAATTGAAGACTTTGGGGGTTATGGACATCCATCATAATACTATATTCATAACACTCCCCCTTGGATGTCCATTATCAAAAATATGCCTCATTAAAACCTTACTAGGAAAAAACCTGTAGAAAAAATCCTAGTGCAGGAAAAAGAGTATATTATTCTTGTATAATACGCTAAAAGAACTGCCTCATTAAAAACCTTGTTAGGAAAACCCAACGGGACAAAACCTAAATCAAGAGACAAAGAGTACAACGCGTATTTCCTCCCCCTCATGGAAACATCACTTTAGATCTCTAAACCGACGCATTCCAATATTATGCACCAATCTTTCAAATGTTGCAATCGGTAATGCCTTAGTGAATAAATCTGCCAGATTATCTGTTGAACGAATTTGTTGAACATCAATATCACCATTTTTGTCAAGATCATGGGTGAAAAAGAATTTTGGTGAAATGTGTTTTGTTCTGTCTTCTTTGATGTATCCTCCTTTTAACTGAGCTATGCAAGCAACATTATCTTCGTATAGTGTTGTTGGAGCTTCTTTCTTCAAAGGTAGACCACATGTTTCTTGGATATGTTGGGTAATTGATCTTGGCCAAAGACATTCTCGGCTTGCCTCGTGAATTGCTATTATTTCTGCGTGATTTGATGAAGTAGCAGCTATGGTTTGTTTTGTAGAACGCCATGATATAGCTGTACCACCATATGTAAATAAATAGCCTGTTTGAGATCGAGCTTTGTGTGGATCAGACAAATAATCTGCATATGCATAACCAATTAGTTGTGATCCTATGTTATTTGAATAAAACAAGCCCATATCACTTGTTCCTTGGAGATATCGAAATATATGCTTAATTCCATTCCAATGCCTTCGAGTTGGAGAAGAACTATATCTTGCTAATAAACTTACAGAGAATGTTATATTCGGTCGAGTATTATTAGCAAGTTACATTAGTGCACCAATCACACTAAGACATGGCACTTCAGGACCAAGAAGTTCTTCGTTATCCTTTTAAGGTTGAAAAGGGTCCTTTTTCACATCAAGTGATCGAACAATCATTAGGGTACTCAAAGGATGTGCTTTATGCATGTAAAATCGTTTTAGGACCTTTTCTATGTAATTTGATTGATGAATAAAAATTCCATCTGCTAAATGCTCGATTTGCAAGCCGAGACAAAACTTTGTTTTTCCAAGGTCTTTCATCTCAAATTCTTTCTTCAAATAATCCATTGCTTTTAGAACTTCTTAAGGAGTTCTAATAATATTTAAGTCATCAACATATACCGCAGTTATAACAAACTCAGATTTGGATTTCCTTATAAAAACACTTGGACAAATAGGATCATTTTTGTAACCTTCTTTTATTAAATATTCACTAAGGCGATTATACCACATACGTCCAGAATGCTTCAATCCATATAATGATTTGTGTAACTTAATAGAATAATTTTCTTGAGAATTTGTATTACATACTTCAGGCATCTTAAATCCTTTAGGGATTTTCATATAGATATCGTTATCAAGTGAACCATACAGATAGGCTGTAACAACATCCATTAGGCACATATCCAGTCTTTCATGTACTGCCAGACTAATTAGAAATCGAAATGTAATCGCATCCACCACAGGAGAATATGTTTCTTCATAATCAATACCAGGTCTTTGCGAAAATCCTTGTGCTACAAGACGTGCTTTATATCTGACGACTTCATTTTTCTTATTTCGTTTTTGTACAAATACCCATTTGTATCCTACTGGTTTTACACCTTCAGGTGTTTGGACTACAGGTCCAAAAACCTCACGTGTTGCAACTAAGTTCAATTCTGCCTGGATTGCATCTTTCCATTTTAGCCAATCATTCTGTGTCGACATTCTATGACAAATTTAGGTTCAGGATCCTTGCTTTCTTTAACAATATTGAGTGCTACAATGTATGCAAAAATGTTGTCGATAGCTATTTCTTTTCGATTCCATCTTTTTCCCGTAGTGACATAATTTATGGAGATCTTTTCATTTTCAATATTTTCAGGTACCTGCACCTCTTCTGGGGTCTTATGATTAGTTATGTCTAGGGTCTCCTCGGAAGTACCTACCTCCTTAAATTGACCATCTTGATTATTTGCTCATTTTCTCTTCCAAGGATTTTTGTCTTTAGAACCGACTGGTCTACCACGCTTCAAGCATGCTTTAGACTTATTTGCTGTAGTAATATTTTGTCCTACTAGGACATCAACTCGAACTGGAGCATTTGTAGCTGGTATATAAGATTTGGTTATTCTTTTTAGGTCAGTAAATGCGTCTGGCAATTGATTAGCTATATTTTGCAACTGAATTATCTTTTGAACTTCTAGCTCACATTGTTATGTACGAGGATCAAAATGACATATTGACGATGCTTTCCATATAATTTCTTTTTCCAGGTGTTTATTCTCTTTCCCTAATGCTGGGAAGGTTGTTTCATTAAAATGACAGTCGGTGAAGCAAGCCGTAAAAGCATCTCCTGTCATTGGTTCAAGATATTTAATTATAGAAGGGGATTCATATCCAACATATATTCTCAGTCTTCTTTGAGGTCCCATCGTAGTGCGTTGTGGTGGGGCAATAGGAAAATAAACTACACAACCAAAAATTCTTAGATGGGAAATATTTGGCTCCTGACCGTAAGCCAATTGTAATGGAGAGAACTTATGATATGACGTTGGCCTAATGCGCATAAGTGCTGCTGCATACAAAATAGCATGTCCCCAAACAGAAACAAGAAGTTTGGTTCTCATAAGTAGAGGTCTAGCTATTAATTGGAGGCGTTTAATAAATGATTCTGCTAGACCATTCTGCATATGAGCATAGGCAACAGGCTCTTCAATAGTTATCCCAATTGATATACAGTAATCATAAAAAGCTTCGGATCTAAATTCACTAGCATTGTCAAGACATATTGACTTAATTGCATGATCTGAAAATTGCGCACGTAATCGAATTATCTGAGCAAGTAATCTCGCAAATGCCAGGTTGCGAGTTGATAATAAACACACATGTGACCATCTTATAGATGCATCTATTAAAACTATAAAATATCTAAATAGTCCACATGGCAGATGAATGGGCCCATATATATCACCTTGAAAACGTTCCAGAAATGTAGGGGATTCAATCCCAACTTAGCTAGTGATGGTCTAATGATTAATATACCTTGAGAACAAGCAGCACATGAGAATTCATTAGATTGAAGAATCTTCTGGTTCTTCAATGGATGTCCATTTGAATTCTCAATGATTCTTCGCATCATTATTGACCCGGGATGGCCTAACTGGTCATGCCAAACAATAAAATTATTTGGATCAATGAACTTCTAGTTCACTATTGCATTTGCTTCAATTTGACTAATATTCGTGTAGTACAAACCGGAAGAAAGAGCAGGTAATTTCTCTAATATGTATTTCTTTCTCGAAATTATAGCTGTAATATAGAGGTATTCAACATTTGCCTCATTCACTGTCTCAATGTGATATCCATTTCGGTGAATATCTTTAAAACTTAATAAATTTCTTTGAGACTTAGTAGAAAGTAATGCATTATTTATAAGAAATCTTATTCCTCTAGGTAATAATATATTAGCTCTTCCAGAGCCTTCAATAATTTTTGTACTACCAGATATTGTATTAACATTAGCTTTGCCCATTAGCAAGTGGAAAAAATATTTTTTCTCTTTAAATATGGTATGCGTTGTTGCACTATCAGCGAGACACACATCTTCACCATTGATCTTGGGTCCAACTAAAGATTGGGGAATATCCATATTTTCTTCATTCAAATAAAAAAAATACATTATAAGAAATATTACAATCCAACAAAGTAAAATATTAGATATTGAAACCATAGTTAAAAAAAAAAAAAAACAACACACCAAAACACACCTCAAACCAAATAAAAACACACCAAAAAAAATAAAATCTTAGAAATGATTTTAATTATTTTTGAACAGTCCCATCACCAATTAAATGATCAATTCTCCCTTCAGGATGTTCAAAGAAATCTGCCACATCTAAATGAGTTATATCAATAGGACTTTGGTCAAGATCATCAAAGTAGGCAGAATTTGCTTCTATATTTTTCTCCTTCTCTTTGAGTGATGCTTGATAAAGCTCCATAAGATGTTTCGACGTACGACAAGTACGTGACCAATGTCCTTTCATATCGCACCAGTAGCATATATTTTTTGAATTCTTTGCATCCTTTTGTTGGGCACCTTTTCTTTTGTCTCCATTATTCTCCCTCTTTTGGACATGAGAATTGTTATTATCACGATTGTGATAGGTATTCTAACCTCGACTACGTCTGCGACCACGATCACGACTACGACCACGACCACGACCTCGTCCATGCCCAAAATTGTTAGATGTTGTTGCATTCACTTCAAGAAATGGGGCAGAACCAGTTGGACGAGATTCATGATTTTTCATTAATAGCTCGTTATTTTGTTCAGCCACAAGAAGGCATGAAATCAGTTCAGAGTATTTTTTAAAGCCTTTTTCTCGATATTGCTGCTACAGGAGCACATTAGAGGCATGAAAAGTGGAGAATGTTTTCTCTAGCATATCTTTATCAGTAATATTTTCTCTGCATAATTTTAATTGAGAACTAATTTTAAATATTGCAGAGTTATACTCGCTTACTGATTTAAAATCTTGCAAACGTAAATGCGTCCAATCATAACGAGCTTTTGGAAGAATAACAGTTTTTTGGTGGTCATATCTTTCTTTTAAATTTTTTCAAAGGTCAAGTGGATCTTTTACAGTAAAATATTCAGTTTTTAATCCTTCATGAAGATGGTGACGAAGGAAAATCATTGTTTTGGCGTAGTTTTGTAATGATTCTTGATTTCCTTTTTTGATTGTGTCTCTAAGACCCATAGCATCCAAATGAATTTCAGCATCAAGTATCCATGCTAGATAGTTCTTACCCGTAATATCAAGGGCTATAAATTCCAACTTGGTAAGATTTGCCATGGTAAATACTATAACAAAAATATTAATCAAATTAAAGATAAAAAAAATATATCAATAAACAATCAGTAAATAGTATATACATTGTTTAATAAATGACAATAAACATCTATTTAAAGTAGTTGAATCACACTAGTTCATATATTTAAAATGTTTATATATTTAACAAATAAGCGATAATGTTTTTATATTACTTATTAAATTTACATATTTGATAATTTTTATGTTTATTTTGTTTGTGTGATAATATATTTCATTCTTGTGGGGGCATTGGTTTAGTATGTCATTTACGGTTATGCATATACGTGCACTAGGTATGCAACCACACGGGAATATGCAATGTACCATGCTATCTCCATGGTCACATGCAAAATGGCCTATTACTTTTGTTGTGCCAAGTGAAAAGTAAAACAACTCACCTTTTTTTATGAAGAAGAGCCTCCACTTTCTAAAGTTTTTATGCTCTTGTGAACAATGTATTTACTATCGATTACTTTCACTTTTTTCGTGCTGATAACGTGTTGTGAAATAAAAAGGACAAAACAAAAGAATATAGTATAGAAGTAAAGGAGAACACAAGAGAATAAGAGAATGATATCTATTTATTTTTCTTCTTCTATTTTACATGCCTCTCAAAGCCTTTATTTATAGGCTAAAGATGCCCATAAGTTACGATAGGCTTAATGGTATTGTAAATAAAGAAAATAACTATGAATAAATTGTAACAAATAGAGGTTATGAAATTTATGAAGCTTTGAGGGTTATGAGACTTGAAGATTTTAAGCATTATGGACATTTATTATAATACTATATTCATAATAGGTGGCCTATATTGGGTCAATTAGTTAAGAAGAAAGAATGGCACTTTTGTGATGTACTAAGAAAAAAAAGGTTTGTAATGAAAATGCGTTGTTTGCGAAAATTAAAGTGACACATGTCAAGAAATAAATGTTTTGTCATCTCGTCAAAATAGAGTCAGCGTTTAGCACTCCTCTGGTGGCATTTCCCTGTTTTTCTCATTAATTAATGATCCAAATAAAAAGAGCCTCAACTTAAGGGTGGCCTTTAAAGGCAGTTGCCTTAATGGCCTCACCCTTAGCTGGCTTTGCCACTATATATCCGCAAGACTCCATAGCCGGAGGCTGCTGCGTTTTCGTTTGCCGTATCTCTCTCGTCCTCCGTCACCAAAGACGAGGCTTAGGGGAGGAGCCTTTTTTGTTATAAGGATTTTATTTGGATTTCTTGCGCTTCTTCTTGGGCATCATGGCTGAAATCTCCTTAGAAGATGTCAAGAACGAGAATGTTGATCTTGTAAGACTCGGGATCAATAATCCTAACATGTTCTTTTGGATTCCATTACCATTATGCATGTCATATATATATATATATATATATATATATATGTTGTTTTTTTAGTCCTTCATGAATGAATGATTTTTCATTTTCATATGTGTTAAAAAAATGTGGTATTTTAATGGGATATTTATTTTATATAACAATGACTTTCAAATGATGTAATACGAATTTGCAATAGCTATATATATTATTTTTAAAGTTATTGTTAAAAATATGTATATATTTGTCATGCTTTACATGCATATAGGAGATCATTAAAAACGTTATATATGTGTATGTATACATACACATATGCATGTGTGTGTACGCACGCGCGCTATGCACTTTTAATGATATTGATGAAAATTTAGACACTTGCTTTAGAAGTATGAGCCACAACATCAACTTGCACAATTGGTCTTTTCCTCTTTCATGATCTAAGCAATATGTTGCCGAAGCTTCGACACTCTCAACACCTAAAAAAAAAAAAAGAGTAAATGAAATAAGTATGACCTCAACATTTATAGCTAAGGAGGCCACAACCCACATACAACGTAACGATTTACAAGTCAATTTCATTGGAAAAGGCCAAAAAAAAAAAAAATCAAGTATTCTCACTTGTGCATGGCTAAGGTTGCCTTGGATGGACCCTTCTTTTTTCTTTTTTTTTTTTCCTTCTTTTTTTTTTCCTTGTGGGGTTCTGTTCTAGTCTTGTTTTCCTCCCTATTTTCAACTTTTCTGTTGTAATTAGTTTTTATGCTTGAATCCAAAATGTATATGAGACCAACACATAAGCCTATGAAGAGTAAAAAAACTTTTTTCCTTGTTTCTATGGCTAATTGTCATTTGATATGTGGTGTTGAAATATTTTGTGTGTGTCTTGTAGGAACGCATTCCCATTGAGGAAGTATTTGAGCAGCTGAAATGTACAAGAGAGGGTTTGACACAAGATGAGGGAGAGAAGAGGCTCCAAATCTTTGGCCCAAACAAGCTTGAGGAGAAGAAGGAGAGCAAATTTCTCAAGTTCTTGGGATTTATGTGGAATCCTCTCTCATGGGTCATGGAATGTGCTGCTATCATGGCCATTGTTTTGGCCAATGGAGGGGTAAGAATAATTAATCAGCTTTCTTCTGTTTATTTTTATTTCATTCTCTCTCATAAAACTTAACAAGACTCTTGTACAATGCAGGGCAAGCCACCGGATTGGCAAGACTTTGTTGGTATCGTTGTTCTGCTTATTATCAACTCGACTATCAGTTTCATCGAGGAAAACAACGCTGGCAACGCCGCAGCCGCTCTGATGGCTGGTCTTGCCCCCAAGACCAAAGTAAATAATGAAACTAAAGACATTGATGTTGTATTGTATATATAGCCAGGGAAATGTGTTAATGCGTTTGTATGTAACTAAACATGCAGGTTTTGAGGGATGGAAAGTGGAGTGAGCAGGAGGCTGCAATTCTTGTACCAGGAGATGTGATCAGCATCAAGTTGGGAGATATTGTCCCTGCTGATGCCCGTCTCTTGGACGGCGATCCTCTCAAGATTGATCAGTCTGCTCTCACTGGAGAGTCTCTTCCCGTCACCAAGAATCCCGGGGACGAGGTGTTTTCCGGTTCCACCTGCAAGCAAGGTGAGATTGAGGCTATTGTGATTGCTACTGGTGTCCACACCTTCTTTGGAAAGGCTGCTCACCTTGTGGACAGCACCAACCAAGTTGGTCACTTCCAAAAGGTTAGTTGTAGTCCCTTTTGCCGTGCTTAGTCATATTGATGTCATGTCTTTGATCCAATTTTTGAGCCATTCATCATCATCATCATCATCATGTGGATGATTTATGAATAATTTGAACAGGTGTTGACTGCTATTGGTAACTTCTGTATCTGCTCTATCGCGTTGGGAATGGCGATTGAGATCATTGTGATGTACCCAATTCAACACAGGGCATACAGAGAAGGTATTGACAATCTTTTGGTGCTCCTCATTGGAGGTATTCCAATTGCTATGCCAACAGTCTTGTCTGTGACCATGGCTATTGGTTCTCACCGCCTGTCGGAGCAAGGTGCCATCACCAAGAGGATGACAGCCATTGAGGAGATGGCGGGAATGGATGTCCTTTGCAGTGACAAGACAGGAACCCTTACCCTCAACAAGCTTACAGTAGACAAGACCCTAATTGAGGTGAATTGGCTAGCTAAGTGCATGCAAAAAGATCATTTACAAACGAGAATAATGGAAAATCTAACAAAACTACTTGTGATATGTGCATTTATAATTTCAGGTCTTCTCCAAGGATGCAGATAAGGACACTCTTGTCTTGCTTGCCGCCAGAGCATCAAGGGTTGAAAATCAAGATGCCATTGATGCTTCAATTGTTGGCATGTTAGGTGACCCCAAAGAGGTTAAAAATCAAACCCATTTCCAAAAACAAATATATTATTTCAACTACTTTCTAGACAAAAATTTTGAGCAATTCAAGCATCTAACCTTAGTTTTGCTTGCTTTTTTCTCAGGCAAGAGCAGGAATTACTGAAGTCCATTTCTTGCCTTTCAATCCTGTGGATAAGCGCACTGCAATCACCTACATTGACAACAATGGAGACTGGCACAGATGCAGCAAGGGTGCTCCTGAGCAAGTAAAATAGTCCTCCTCTTGCACTAATCTCCAGAATTCTATTTGACTCTCTCAAATCACTAATGAATTTTTCATAATTTATTCCTTCTCCTGTTTATTAGATCATTGACCTTTGTGAGCTTAAGGGAGAAAAGAGAGCAAAGGCCCATGCTATTATTGACAACTATGCTGAACGCGGTCTCCGTTCATTGGCAGTTGGTAAACAGGTAAAAAAAGCGTCACAAAGAAAAAAGAAAAGGTTACTAAGAGGTTTCATTACCTTAAATGAAACAATTCTCCCTTTTTTTTCTTTCATCAAATTGATTGAATTCGCTTTCCTCAAAATTATAGACCGTTCCAGAGAAGACCAAGGAGGGTGCTGGAAGTCCATGGGAGTTTGTAGGTCTCTTGCCCCTCTTTGACCCTCCAAGGCATGATAGTGCGGAAACTATTCGTCGAGCTCTCGAGCTTGGTGTCAATGTTAAGATGATCACTGGTGATCAACTTGCTATTGGAAAAGAGACTGGTCGTAGGCTTGGCATGGGGACCAACATGTATCCCTCATCTTCCCTCCTTGGCCAAAACAAAGATGACTGCACAACTGGCGTTGCTATTGATGAGCTTATTGAGAAGGCTGATGGATTTGCTGGAGTCTTCCCTGGTAAGATTATTGTCACTTTGTGGAGAAAAGAAAAAAAGAAAGAAAATTTCTGCATTTTGATTGGTGTCAACAAATCCATATTTGGTTTTATGTAGAGCACAAATATGAAATTGTGAAGAGGCTGCAGGGGAGGAAACATATCTGTGGTATGACTGGAGATGGTGTCAACGATGCACCAGCTCTTAAGAAGGCAGACATCGGTATTGCAGTGGCTGATGCCACTGATGCAGCTAGAAGTGCGTCTGACATTGTCTTGACAGAGCCAGGTTTGAGCGTTATCATCAGTGCCGTGTTGACCAGCAGGGCCATATTCCAAAGGATGAAGAACTACACGATCTATGCTGTTTCCATCACAATCCGTATCGTGTTGGGATTCTTGCTTGTCGCTCTCATTTGGGAATTCGACTTCTCTCCATTCATGGTACTGATCATCGCCGTCTTGAATGACGGAACCATCATGACTATTTCTAAGGACAGGGTGAAGCCATCCCCTTTGCCCGACTCATGGAAGCTCAAGGAAATCTTTGCCACCGGTATCGTCCTTGGAGCCTACTTGGCTATTATGACTGTGGTCTTCTTCTGGCTTGTACATGACAGTCACTTCTTCGCAGTAAGCAAATCGTACCAAATTTACTAGTTGAAAAATCTCATTAACATATCAATAGAACAGGTATTAAAATCCAATAATTTGCAGGACACTTTTGGCGTGAAGACAATCGAGGGGAGCTTAGCTGAACTTAACTCAGCTCTTTACCTTCAAGTGAGCATTATTAGTCAAGCACTCATCTTCGTAACGAGAGCAAGAAGCTGGTCGTTTGTCGAACGACCTGGTTTCTTGCTTGTTTTTGCCTTCATCGCAGCACAGCTGGTTTGTATCTTCTGAACTAAACTAGTTTCATGTTGTCATTTCTCGTCTTTTTTTTGTGTACATGACAACTATGACATTTTAACAAAAACAACTTATCCAAACAGGTGGCTACCTTAATTGCTGTGTATGCAAACTGGGGATTTGCCAGAATCCAAGGCATTGGCTGGGGATGGGCTGGTGTGATATGGATTTACAGTCTAATCACTTACTTCCCTCTTGATATTCTCAAGTTCATCATCCGCTACGCTTTGAGTGGCAAGGCTTGGGATAACTTACTCCAAAACAAGGTTTTTTCTTTGAAATCCATGGCACATTTTTCATCCATTTATTATTTGTCAGTTTCCTTTTTTTTCTCCCCCTTACGATTTGCTCATTATGTTTTCTTTGTGTGTACGTTTTTGCTACAAAAATTAAGACTGCATTCACCACAAAGAAGGATTATGGTAGAGGAGAAAGGGAGGCACAATGGGCCTTGGCACAAAGAACACTTCACGGTCTCCAATGCCCCTCAGCAGCTTTCAACGACAAGAACAACTATGAGTCATCCGAAATCGCCGAGCAGGCCAAGAGGCGCGCTGAAGTTGCGAGGTAAACTGGCCCAAAAAAAACCGGCGTCACTCGTTTAAGCTACTGAAAAAAGGGAACATACAGTACTGAAACAAGAAGTCTTAAGAAATGAAATTCTAGTTTTTTCCAAGACCAAATTACTAAAAACTTGTTTTTGGTTTTGCAGGCTCAGAGAGCTCCATACCTTGAAGGGTCACGTCGAATCCGTGGTGAAGTTGAAGGGACTGGACATTGACACTATTCAACAGCACTACACTGTTTAAGAGAGGGGTGACACAAAGATGTTCATGGAATATTATGAAAGATGTGGAGAACCTTAAAAAGCTATTTATTTCTCTTCTTCTCCAGTGTTCTCATTGTTTTATTCTTCATCAAAGTAAATTGAGTGTAATAAGCAGAAGGATGAGATTTGTTTGTAAATTTCAAATTGGATAAGGGGTAAATATATCTATGTTAAAATAGACAGGTTTTCAGACTTTTTGTAACAACACTACTTTGATTTTCTTTTCTTGCTGTTCTATTTTTGGGAAATAAATTAAAGGTATTTGCAGCTCCTTGAATTTCAGTACTAGCTGACCGCTTGGTAAACCTGTTTTTGTTGTATTGTTTCACAAGTTGTTGAATTTAAAAACAACTTTCAAAAGCAATAAAATATCCTACAAGTGTTTGTTTGTCGTGGAATCCAATTGCTTTTCACAACAATTTTGAGAAGCTGAAAATTCTAGATGTAAAATTTATAAAGTACACGACCAGTAGTATAACTCCATCATACAAAATCTAAAACCCAATAATTAAAAAAAAAAAAGGGCTATTCTCAAATCTAAGTTTGAAAGGTGGCGAGAACCGCATATAAGAGCTTTATACGGTTCATAACTGAGTTTGTGATAGAACCGTAATTTCTACTACTATGCCAACAGGGGTAAATTTTTCTTTACAATACACATTAAACAAAAAAAAAAAAAGGCCCGTAGATTAGAGGAACGAATATGTTTCTTTCACCTCACCCCTGTCCTACTTTTTGCAGGGTGTTTTGATAAGTAGACCTGTCAAAAAAATTTTTTACCAAATGATCTTTTTTTTTTTTACATAAAAAAACTAGTTTTTTGAACATCAAAACATTTTCAGCTTTTTTTGTTTCTATCCTGGTTAGGTTCTTTTCTTTGACACAATTTTTTTCTCTTTTCTCTGAAAAAACTAAGACAGTTTCGATGCTTAAAAAAAACTTTTTTTTAATTAAAAAAAACATTTACTTAATTTCGATTTTTTTTTTACCCTTTTCTCAAATTTTTCCTGCTTGTTGTTTCCCAACCTCCCGCCCCGCCACCCCCTCTCTTTTTTTTTAATCATTTCTTTCGTTTCTATACCTTTCCTGTTCCTCATTTTTTATTCTTATTTAATTCTCTACTTGTTGAGTGTCATGTGCGTAATTAACTTTATATATTCTATTCATGTATCAAAATTTTGAATATTGATTTATATCTTTTCGTATATTATTTTATATATTTAAGAAAATATTTAAATGAAAAAATTTAAGAAAAATTACCTCCACCGAATAAATTAGAGAATAATATTTATGAGAAAATAATTGCTGAAAGAGTTGAGGAAAAATTGTTTGAAAAGAAATTTGAGAAAAATGTTTTAGCATATTAATTAAGATAAAATTATAAGGATCATTTTGATATGATAAAGGTTACACGCAAAAAAAGTAAGGAAGCAAAGCAGAGAACGAAAATGTATTCTAAAGAAACGTGAAAAAGAATTTATAGGAGTTTTGGGGGGAAAATCAAACAGAAAAAAGAAAGAAAATAAAAGAAAAAGTAAAAGAAAAAAAAAAGGATAACAAAAAGATAAAAAAAAAAATGAAAGAGTTGTGATGCGACAAGAGGAGAAGAAACGTCCAAAGTAATTTAAGCTCTTTTATATATGAATATATATACCTTTTTTTCTCCTTTTTTCAAATATGACCTTCATGAATATTTTTCTTTTTTTCCAATTATCTTGTTAAAATCATTGATTTTCACAGATGTTCTTATATACTTATTTTTTGAAACCCCTATCAAATACATTATGTTATATGTACCCAATAAAATAATCTTCCACAGATACATATAGAGTCCGTTTAGTTCATAGATTTAAATAAAAAATTTAAATAAAGATTTAAATTTTTGTAATAAAATGATTTAAACCGTGACCCATAAAAGACAACTTGTTTTTCAACACATCTGATCATAGAGGATGAAATGTTTCCTTTTTTGCTCTTCTTGCTCCTTGCGTTTTGCGTCCTTCCTCCTTTTTATATTTACATCTCTTAATCCTTCAATTTTTCTCCTCAAGTATCTTGTTCATTTTTACAATTATTTTATTAAATTGTTTTTAAATTCCCTCTTTTCTTGCAGTCATTGTCAATTATAATATTTTATTCCTTCAAATGTGTCTATATAAATATCTTATACCTCTTTATATGCCCCTAAGTATATTTTTCCATCTTTTTACTTAATATATTACTTTGATACTTTTTTTTTTAGTGCATGTTTCGCTTACATACGTAATATATGCACGCGTGAAGTGTGTGTTTTAACTAGTTAAAAAAAAAAAATGGCGACAATACATCAGTAATATAATTTGAAAATTATAAAAAAAAAGTCATTTTTTTAAAACTAATTGTAGTAAAGTAAATAATTTTACTATATCCATTATGCTCCATATCACACAATTTAAGGCTTTTAGGAATACAATTAGATCTAATCAAGGACGAAAATTTCAATATTAATAGAGTTGTCGAGATTTTGATTTGTGTATAATGTTGATGTCGACGGGAACTTTTTTAAAAAAGTATATATCTAGAGAAAAACTCAAAATTTTGGATCTCATTAGAGCCTCTGAGCTTTGGAATCATTCTTAGTGCACCTTCCTCAAACTCTAAAACTCACACTTTGTCCGTTGAATTTTAAATTAATCCCATTTAGTCCCCTTTTACTAGAATTTTTATTAAAAACAGATAGGATAATAAGAGATAATGCGATCACATGACCTTTCTTTTAGAAATTTATTAAAAATATATAAAAAAAAGAACGTGTGACATACTTAAACTTTTTTTTCAATCTAATTTTAACAAAAATTCTTAAAAAAAAGGGTTAAGTGGGATTAAATCAAAATTCAGGGGACAAAGTAAAATTTTTTAAACTTCGGAGAATAAACTAAGAATGATCCCATAGTTCAAAGGATGCCAAGGAGATTAATCTAAAAATTTTTCTTAAAAATTTACAAAATGCTAAAATAATCAATACTACTTAATTTGAACTAAGTTAATAATACAAATAATGTATTTTGGTATAATTTGAGAGTTCTATCTCATAGCATAATAAGAAATCAACATAAGTATATATTGATCATGATTCTAATATTATATTAAATACTCATTATAAATAAGATACAATGATGTAATAAAGTATATGCAAAACTACTGCCAAATATAATAAAGTACATGTAAATTTCAAGTGTCTTTAATATCAAAAGGAGTTTTTTACAGGTTGGAAAGCATTGTGTATGCTTCAATCCTAATCTAAATAGACATTTGTTAAGATTTGGGCTTTGAATAGTTCTGGAGGTATTTGCTAATGTGTCATATGATGTTTTTTGATTTCTCCCTACTATTAACCTATAAACTGAATATTATTGGTTTAATTAGCTTGATAAGTAGTCTTCATAAATTTGTAATGACATCTCAATATTAATTTGTGGTGGAGGATACACATATATTAAAGAAACCATTTTGGTTTTGTACTTCTGAACTAATCCTTATAAATATATGGATTTTGATTAATTTCTAAGCTTATTAGGTCAAAACTTAAGGCAACAGAATCCTCATTAATTTGACTCATTTGAGTCGCGTTGCGTCATCTTATATATTGCTTTTCCATACCAAAATCTTAATTTTTTTTAATGTAAACTATGTTGGGATTAGAAGCCCTAATTTTATTGAGAACGAAAAATATGCGAGCAAAAAATAAATAAAAACACACGAAATTTATAGTAAGTCACCCTCATATGACAACTACGTCTACTTACAACCGCTGCAGAATAATTCAATAGAGATGAAGAAGTTTATAAGAGAAAAATTGTATACACTCCCTCTAGAATTTTCTCTAGCCTCTCAACCACTCAATTTTTTTGAGTTACACTCTTTCTCAAGAAAAGAACACAATCTATCTATATATAGATTACAGAATAATGGGAAACAAACTGTAAAAATAGCAAAACACAAACCTCAATACGAGGACATGCATGGCTGCACGAGATTTGCCTCACGCTGTGATTTTGTAGTTTTTCACGCTCAGCTGTGTGCCTTATTCTCCATGGCCGTGGGTAGCCTTTGCCTTTTCTCACAGCCATATGAAAACTTTCTCCTTGAGGGCGCGCACCTGAACTTGTTTTTTTTTTTTTACCTTTTCTTTCACCTTCATTATAAAATTTTAGGCTAGGGTGTCATAATCCTCCTTTTTCGGGCTGTAATAAACCTTTTTCTTACTTACATATAGATGTAAAACTTAAGAATATATATATATTTTACAATAGTTTACACATATAGATTTTAGCAACTTTCAAAATACAAACATATACATATATTTACCTAAACAACCTTTCTTTTTATAATACTGTTTGCTAAACATTTTAGAGAGAGGTTTTGTCATACTTAACCATGTTACAACTTTATACAACAAGTGTCAAAATAACTTAAAATACATTACAGTGAAAACACGACTATGGTAGCATCCATACCCAGTTCTGTACACTACTTTTATCTCTTTGCCAGCTTATCAATGAATTTACTATGATCTTTTAGTGGGAATATTTACAGCATGAAATACTAAGTGAGCTTACGCCTAGTAAGTCCCAATACAGCCCACATGCACATTTACTAAAATGCATAATCCATTAATGTTTTTTTATGAACATTCTTTATCCTTATCGTGTTTTATCCTTAACTAGGGTCCAAGTGTTCGTACTATTGTACACATAGGTCTACGTGACACCGAGATTATACTATAATCTAAAACTCCTCTTGAGTCAAGAATCGGCATGACACTCTTCTTAATTCTGGTGATGTATTTACTAGTCCAATTATTATGGTTATCATACCATGTATGAAGTTATATTCACATGTTATACACAGAACATAAATGCTCTTACACTGTATGGTACACATAGGTACATACTTTATATACTCACAGCTATACATTTTATATACTCATGGGTATACAACATAGCATACACACAGGTAATTATTATGTATACTCACAGGTAGACATTAATATACTCATAGGTACTATATTATTGTACACACATAAGTATACACCTTGATATACCCACAGGTGTATATATATATATATATATATATCATATTATGTACCTACAATTTCATATTATAGGTGGCATTGGTACTTACTTGGGTTGGGTTGCTACGCAAATCAACCTCGGACCCCTTTTTCCTAGTCTACTAGGGTCCTGTTTGGCCAATTTCAATGCTGTTAGCCAAATTTTCACTACTTCCTCTATGTGTCAATAAAAAGCGATCGTTAATTAATAGATTGAGTTGCATAACTATATACAACTCCGATAATCACATGTTTTTTTATTCCTATCTTACTCTACCCTATCATCTTTAACGAATGGTGAAAATCTTTCTAATAATCCCTTTTTCCTATTTGGGAACGTTTCGGAGCGATTCGGGTTACTCGTGGAAAAAGAACGATTTTGCCCTCAGTGGGCCTTTCTAAATTTCCCGAGCTTGACTTTGCCATTTTAGCAAAAATTATTGCTTATTAATTTTAAAATAATACCCTAGGGCATCCGGTCTCTTTATTTTATATCAATGCCCCATTTTAATAAAACTTTACAATTTTGTCCTTTATTTGAAATTTTGACAATTTTATCCCTAGGACTAAAATTAATCTCTTTATACCATAATTTATCATTTTTCATAAGGATCATTTTTACTCAAAATACCATATCCAAAATCCTTTTGCAAAATGACATTTTTGTCCTTTTAATTTTTTTTTCAATTTTAACAAATTTTTGTAAAATTAATATCTCATAAATGGATGTGATTTTCGACAAACCATTCACGATTTTAACAGTTTTGTTGAGATCTACAACTTTTATGTTTTAACTTGCTTAAAATTCTCACTGCATATAGGTGTTTTTGGTCATTTTTAAATCTGCCAAGAAAAAAATTTTCTTTGCAATTTAGTCATTATGTCATTTTTGTAAAAATCAGTGTTAAAACAGCATTTTCACCACTGTGAGGGCAGTTTCAACCCTTGCCTATACCATTTTCATGCCAAATCACTATTCTTTGCAAAACTAACATTGAAATTACAAAACTAACCTACTTTTGTATAAGCCAACAGTTTTCACATTTAAATCCCTAATTTCAACAATAACAACATGCCATAAACCATATACCCATGGAACACAATCAAAATCTTGCTTGAATACCCATATGCTTTTTGAAATAATAAAAATCAAAACAAAAACCACATAAACTTTAAGTTTAAGAAATTAAAACTTACCCAAAGGAAAATTTGTGCTTCTAGTCTTTCCAAGGGCTCCTTTGAAACTTTGCCTAAGCATTTTTCATACAAAAACAACTTGAATCAAGTTTCCCTGCTTAACCCACGAAAAACCCTAAGAGGACTTGAAAAAAAAAGTTTAGATTTTTACCTCAAACTTGACAAAATCCTTTGAACTTTGCTTCTTGAACTTAATTGGTGCCAATTTTGCAAAGATTTGGGTTTGAGAAAATTTTTGAAATGGAACTTTAATGGTTGCCATGGGGTTGAAGGAGAAGAAATGAAAGATTTTTGGCTTGTTTTAAATTTCTTTCATGCTTTTCTTACTTGGTGACTCACCAGAAATCAAGTGGGTTACTTAAGGTGGCTAGGTATGATTGGGCTACCTTTCATGGTATGGTGGCCTAATAAAATTTCAATGGGTGTCCACTTGGTAGGCCCCAAAATTTTACACAGTATAATTTTTCATCACACAGTATTTTTCTTACACTGCTATGGTAAAATAGTGCAAAAATGTATTCTTAAACTGTAGAAAATATTCTACTTGCCTTTGGTTTATTTTCGGAGTTCAAACATAACATTTCTTATATCTGCGATTTCACTTAGTAGTATATCTGTATCGCATCGGACCCCCTTTTTACACTGGTTTAGGGTTTTGTTAGACTCTCTATCCTATTCATACCTTAATTATCCATTCATTTATATCAAAATTCTATAATCAATTGTGATATAAAATTCATTTTATGAATATTATTTATAAATTTTTGAGTATTTACTCTCACAAAATCTGTATTAACAATATCCAATATTACATCAAGTTCGTAGTGGAGTTTTCTATTGATACTACTTATTTGAACATTATCATAATTTTTATAGAAGATACAATTTTTAAAGATAAATTCATTAATTAAACATAATTAAATATCAAATTTTATTAATGAATTTCTCTGGTCATTACATGGGGGCTCCGTTCTTACGCCTTCAGGAGGGGGCTTCCCAGTCGATCCTTGAAATCCTCTGCATGGGTTGAAAGGCTTTGAATTTTGACTTTGCACTTCTTAACAAACTATTTATTTGAAAAAGTTAAATTTTTTTTTTAAATAAGTTAGTTTAAATAATTGCGTTTTTTACTCACTTTAAGTTGAAAAATATTTACTAACAAAATAATACCTACAGAATTGTCTTTTGTGCAAAAAAAAAAAAAAATCTTGATGTTTTTGAGCATTTGATGGATATTTTCGTAAAATTTGGATATTTGCATATATTTACTAATGTTGTGAATATTTGTATATATTGTAAACACCTTATAGACACTCCTCAAAAGAAATCTTTCCTCCCTATATCCATGTTGAGACTTCATAATATAGATAGTATTGTGCAAATGTTCGTAGACATTTTCATCCATAGTTCCAACCAATGAAGAAATTGTTGACGTCGACAGAGTTGTCGAGCTTTTGATTTACAGAATGTTGACGAAAACGTTGATAGATATTTCAAGAAAAATGGGTATCTTGAGAAAAAAAAATTAATTTTGTTCTTAAAACTTCACAAAATGCTAAAACAAGCAAAATGGTACTTAATTTGAATGAAGCTAAAACACATAAATAATACAATTTTGGTCTAATATGAGTGTTCATCTCATAGTTTCAAAGGAACTCGTTATAACTATATTAATTATGATTTTAGTATTATTTTACATACTTATTAAAAACAAGGTACAATAATACAATAGAGTAACAATCCTATAGATATACTGCATGAGGTACAACAATAATTCACACTAGTAAATAAATAGTAGAAATATATTATGCCTACATGTAGATGATATAAAGATTAAAACTTTGTAGAAGAAAAGCATGACAAATTTCATATATATGTTCTTTGAAAAAAAAAATTGAAGCCATGAGTGTATTTTTTTAAAGAAAAAAAAGCAAAAAATTAAAAACAAATTCCATTATTAAAAGCTCTAAATTTTGAGTGTGAAATTCTGAATTATTAATTTAAAAAAAGATTTTTTAAAGACTAAATAAATCTTAGTAAATACTTTTTAATATTTTTAGGCTAAAAATTCACATTTTATTGAAAAATAATAAAAAAGTCCTACAAAAAAATTTTGTGCAAAAAGAAAAATTTTCTTGGCGACTAAAAACATTTTGTGGATATTTTTGGATATATCCTAAATATTCACCAATATTGAATCTTTTTTTTACCCAAAAGAATATGTTCATGAGATTTCTTTACTTTTTCTTTATAAAGTTTTAAGCTTTATATAACCTAGATGTTGACGTGGAACACTCTTACTATTTTATCTATTAACATAAATTATTGTTGTACCTCATACAATATATTATATATATGTGGAATTATTACTCTATTATATTATTGTATCTTGTTTTTAATCTCAATGTTTTTGAGCATTTGTGAAAATTTTTGTAAAATCTAAATATTCACGGATATTCACTAATATTGTGGATATTTATAAACATTATAGACATTTTATGGACATTCCCAGAAAGAAATCTTTCCTCTTTATATCCATGTTGAGACTTCAAAATATAGATATTATTGTGCAAATGTTCGTAGACATTTTCATCCATAGTTCCAACCAAGGATGAAAATGATGAAAATGTCGATGTTGACAGAGTTGTTAAGCTTTTGATTTACAAAAAATGTTGACAAAAATGTCAACATCGATAGATATTCACTAATTAAGCGGCATAATTAGGTTATCTTATTCTATACTAGATAATTTCTATCATTTTTGAGTTTAGTAACCTGGTGTTAATTCATAGTTTTAACTATGTGTAGCTTTCTATGCTGTTTGAAAGAATAATTAAAAACAATAATTCTAGTTTGAAAATGGTAACATATAAAATCTTATATTGACATTTGTTATTATAGTTATAACTTAAAATTAAAACTTTTCTTTCAAACAGATTATTTATATAATACAATATTTATATTTATAGTTATAACTTAGAGTCGCAGCTTGCTCTCCTATTTAGGTTCAAAGACTTTCTGTTTACCGTACGCTCGTTTTCCCGCCAAATAAACACTCTTTTTATACGTTATAAAACCCGATTAAAACTCAATCTCCCTCTCTGCGTCTGTTGCCAAAGCTTCGATTTCACTTCCATGGCGTCCTCTTCCAATCTCACTGAGTATGAGCGTAAGCGGCTCGAGAATATCCGTCGCAACGACGAGTTGATGGATTCCCTCAAGCTACGCTCCATAGCCACTCAACTCTCCGCCTTAACCAAGCGCCAGAGGTTCCTCTCTCTCTCTCTCTCTCTCTCATTTCTGCCAATTTTTTTCTTGATCGTCGTTTTTCACGTGGAAATTTGTCGAGTATTCTCACTTTAATGGCAGGGACGAGACAAAGCAGAAGAAACCTAAAACCAACCAGGGACCGACCGTTATTCGTAAATCTATGCGAACGAGAGGACTGAGTCCTCCTCTCTCTTCGCCCCGAAATACGGGTGCTGTTAGTATGAAAGACGCGTATAGAGGAAGAGGGTCTCAAACAACTTTAATTGAGATACTAAACCGTGTTGGGAAAGAATGTGAAGTGAATGAATCGCTAGGAGTGAAAATCGGTGGAGTTAGGGTTCGTACAGGTGAGATTTTGAGTGATTCTGTTAAGAAAGAAGACGACAATGAGGTTGGGGGTTCTTTTGATTTATTTTCAAAGTCGAATTCTGAGAATTTAGGGGAGACATTCAGTGGAGATAGGGCTTGTAAAGGCGAGAATTCGAGAGCCTCGGTTAAGAAAGAAGACAGTGAAGTTGGGGATTCTTTTGATGTACGTTCTGTCACTTCAAATGGTAAAAATGTAGGAGTGAAACTAGGCGGGTTTAACGTTTCTAAAGGCGAGAATTTGAGTGCTTTGGTTAAGAAAGAAGAGAATGAAGTTGGGTGTTCTTTTGATTTGTACTCGATGACTTTGAATCCGCAGAATATAGCACGGATGTTTGCCGAAACGATTATGTATGCAAGGTTTTTTCCTTGTGCTAGCTCTAGACTTATTGTGGCTGGAAGCAAACTTGGCAATATTGGATTTTGGAATCTTGATCACCAGAACAATGATGAAGAAAAAAGAGATGGGGTATATACATATAAGTCTCATTCTAGTCCTGTTTCAGGGATTTCGATTCATCAACAGTGCTTGTCCAGGGTAATTTTCCCTACATAATCTATTTGTGCTATAGTGATTTAAAATGTAGGATGCAACTTATTATAATAATCTGGTTTTAAAAAAATACTTATAAGTAGCTGAATGACATTGACCTATAGTCTTTGAAACTTCAAACAGTCTTCCTTGCGAAGACACACAGTATACTGTTGGTCCTCCAGATCACAACTAGGTTTCAAGGCAGATGTCTTGCTAGGAAGCTATCTTGGTTTCTATTTTTTTCCCATATTTAAGAGTATTAATGTTTAAATGCAGGTCTTTACCAGTTGTTATGATGGTTTTATAAGGTTGATGGACGCTGAAAAGGAGGTGTTTGATTTGATATATTCTAGCGAGTATTCTGTATGTTCCCTCTCTCATCGATCAAATGATGCAATGTGTTTATATTTTGGTGAGGCAACTGGATTTTTGAATATTTGGGATGAGCGAATGGGAAAATGTTCTACCAAAAGGGTTTTGCATGCCGATAGGATTCACTCCATAGACTTTAATTCAGACAATCCAAACGTATTGGCAACTAGTTCCTCAGATGGAAATGCCTGCATATGGGATTTGAGAAGCATTGATGCAAATAAACCTAAGACTCTTAAGACTATTAGTCACAAAAAATCGGTATATTCTGCTTATTTTTCGCCATCTGGAAAGTGCCTCGTGACTACAAGGTATGTAGCTACAGTATTTTTTTTTAATCTAAGGACCTTACTGAAAATAATACTAATATTGATGCTTGTAAAATACCGATAATAATAGCAATTTATTTTGGCAATGTTTATACTTAACTTTTTTTTTTTTTTTAATGAGTATGCATATATCAAATAGAAGTGAAAGCTACTAGCAAGTATTGGTGGGCATTTATGCGATGTTCTATACTGGTTAACGGTTTTTGTTTTTTCCTTGAGCCCATCATAGCATCACTCTTTAATTCTCTCTAGCATATGGTTTGCCTTTTCTATTTGACAGCCTCTGGACGTCCAAATAAAAATAGAAAGCGAATGGTGCCAGAATTCTTTGCTACTATCTTTATAGCTCATGCATTGTTATACCAACAATGTAGTTAAGAGCCTAACATCTCTTGTTTAAAGAAATGGTTGAGGAATCAGGTCAGCTAAGTTTGACTAATCTTCTTTTGGTGGGATATTTTGATCTCTTGCAGTGTCGATGACACGGTCGGTATACAGGGTGGACTTAATTTTGAAGAGACATCAAGGATTCAACATAATAATCGGACATGCAATTGGAAATTTTCTTTCAAGTATGCTAATTTTTTGTTGGATTTCTGACTCTATTGCCTCTGTTTTTCCTTTAATCCTTCTACTTATGCTTTATTGTTATCGCCTGGTTCTTGAGACTGTTTCTTTACTCACCGTAGTAGCATGTCTATCATTCACATGTAAGTGCGTATACATTATAGCTTTTTCTCATGATGCTTAAAGATAAATTATACCATTTATCATGTCCAACCATAGTTTATTTAAAGCTTTCCCCAAAAGTTTAATCATATATATCTCTCTTGTCTCTCTTGACCCTTTATCTTGGAAAGTTTACAAGGTTGAAAACATGGTTGGTCGCCAACTATTTTATTTTGTGCCAACAGGGCAATATGGGGCTGGGACGATTCATGCGTCTTCATTGGCAATATGAAAAGAGGAGTTGATGTCATTTCCCCTTCTCAAAGGAGAACGGTTTTCACTTTGCAGAGCCCACACTTATCACGTAGTCCGTACAGATTTGATGCACACCCTTGCAATTTTGGGATGCTAGCAGGAGCCACAGGCAAAGGTCACGTTTATGTGTGGACATTGAGTTGAGAAACTTGGTCCCCTGGAACAACAATTCTTGTATGATTAGGTGTTAAATCTCACTCTTAGACATTCAACTCTTATCCGTTTTGCTTATTTTATTAGAAATGGGTAGTTAGTTTTGAGTGCTAGAGCCTCTTTATCTATTCCAGTTTGGTCTTCTCATCACCGTAAAAGCTACCCGGGTTGTATTCAAGGCACTTTTGAAAAAGGCTTGGCTCGATTATAACTGAAGATTATGGGTAATTTCACGGTAATGTTCATTCTGGATGATGATGATGTATACCATTTCCACCAATCAAAATACTTGGAAGCATGTGTTAATTTCAAAAATTCCTAAAAAAAAACTCGCATAAACCAGAGACAAGAAGCGTTTAACTATCATTCATTGTGAAGGCATAAGCCGACTCCTCATGGCCTTTGGCTGCCATTGGAACACATCCATAGGATTGGGTAGCATGTAGAGAAATATTGTTGCTTGAATTGATACCAAGTAGGCTTGTAATTGACAGTGGATGCCAAGAACCATTTATACCATTGGAACAATCATCCTCCATTGCGTCGCCTGACTTGAAATCGGAGAAAGAGCGGCTTCAAGATCCCATACGAATACTTCCCCTCCAAGTCCCCCAGGGGCAACAACATTTCTCTAAAATGCACGACACTATAAAAGGATCAGAAAAAGGTATTGACAACTACACAATTATTGCTCCAAGCAGTATCTGATTCTTAAACTGAGTATGAAACTTATACAATAGGACTGTACTGACAGGAACTTGCATGATAGGCTTGACAAAGAGTCAAAGACATTAGTTTTTTTGCTGTTGCAGCGAGACAAGTAACTTAGTCCGAGTGCTGACAGAAAGTCCTCGTACAAGTTCCATCAGACATGCAATTCCAGGTCTGGTGTGCACGACTGTCACATTAAATTATTTGACAAAAAGTTAAAATGACAAAATTAATCAACAATCTAACCTCAACGCAGTATCAAAGCACAGAATTAGTTCGCCTTTTGATTTTTTTGATTTCCACTTGCAATCTTGCCGGTTTCCTTAAGGTTCGCGTGCTGGCCACAATTCTGGTTACCGGCGGCATTCACTTAGTCTGCTTGGTCATCACTTGCATTATTTCTATTGCGACCTTGAATCTTGTCAAGGGCAGTTGAGATTCTTTTGAGCATATTGATCATAAATTCTACCTTTTTCTTCAGGACCGTCCTCGAGGGTTGCTTTCCCCTTCTACGGTTCAAGGCTCTCGCCACCTCCTAACCTCGCCAGCTGCAGGATTGTCGTTGTTTCCTTGATTGGTTGTGTAATCACCGGTTTTGGTGGTATGGTTTGCGCGTGTGGTTACCATGATGAGTTTCTCTAGTGAGAGTTCTTCCTGTTGGTTCTTGAGTAGATTTAAAAGAATTTGACCCTTCTTCTAGTGCCAATTGTTGACGGTGGAATTTCGCCAACAAAATTTAAGGATTTATCCCCACCATGGTGCTTGTTCTAACAATTTTATATAAATAACATTGTAGAAAAATAAATAAAAACCAAGAATTATAGTGGTACACTTTGTGGAGAGATACATCCATTTTGAAGAAGAGAATGATTTTATTATTTCTCACAGAGAATACACAGTAATGCTCAAATAAGACTTTGGGCCATTTTTGAACGTTAACCCCATTTTAGCCCCTTATAATTTATTCAAATAAGTAAATAAATCAACTTGTAAGATCCGGGAATTTCCTTTCCCTAACAAAATCTAGTATTGCTTTCTCATTATCTTGCAATTGACGTTATCTTCAATATTTGGAAAATCTGGTTAGTCCGAATTTGGATTCAAACATGACCATTCGTTAAACCTAGTCATTTGCTATCTTGACGCCAAATTGTTTTACTTAGCCCTAGCACTCTAAAGAGTCTAATTCATCTCGTTCATGAGATTATCTCGACCTCCACACCTTCATGGTTTGGTTTCTGTAGACTTTAATTGATCTCGTGCCCAACTCATTGGGCCGCCTAAATTACCCACAACAAAGTGTATCATCAAAATATATTTTAAATATTTTCTTATTGTATATTCTTTTGCATTGTCTTAAATGATTCATTAAGTGTGACCTACGCATGGGCAACAAAACTAAATCCTTATTTTAAATACACCACAAATCAAACCAATTATAGTTTGGTTTAAATTTTCACTTCATTTTTCTTGCCTTTGTCATTTTGATTCCCAGTTATTTTTCTACTTTTATTTATTTTTTTCAAGTTGTAGTACTTTCAGCAATTATTTGTCTTGTAAATATTATTCCCTCTAATTTATTCATGCTAAAATATTTCTATTATATATATCCTTACTCAAATATCTTTTAAGAGGCTTTTTCAACTATTATTATCTCATAGTACCTTTTAATTAATTTTTTTTTAAAATTCTTTTTTTTTTTTACTTCATTCCCTTCTTTTTTAACTTTTTAATTTTTTTACTTTTGGAGAGCGGTGTCCCCCCTCACTTTTTATTATTTATTATTTGTCTTTGTTTTTTAGCTTTCTTTTCTTCCCTTTATTTTTTTGTCTCCTTTTTTCATTTGCCTTTTTTATTTTTTTATTTATTTTTCAATGATTCTTTTTGTTTTCTTCCCAAAATCTTATATTTATATATTCACTTTAATGAATTATTTGTATGCATTTACATCCAAAATGCTTTTTTCTTATTTTGTCTTCGTTGTATATTCTTTTACGTAATCTCAAATATTGTTTTATCAAATATTGTTTTATCATGCACAACTTACAAGTTTTGTTATTTTAGTTCTCAAACATTTCCTTCCTTACAACAGTAGAACTTTTAACTACTATTTGCCTCATAAATATTATTTTCTTTAATATATACTAGAATATTTTCTCTCGCATACATCCCTGCTCAAATATTTTTTTAAGTGGCCTTCCCAATTGCTATTATCTCACGGTACCTCAGAATCAATTTTCTATTCGATTTCACTAATTTTTTGGAAAAAAAATTGCCGTGTTTGTCTATACATACTCATACTTTCTCTCTCACACATACACATTCAACAAAAAATGCATATTCTTGTTGAAACATACATGTTGATCTATTTGCTTTTTAATTTTTGTTTTTTCTGTTTTTTAATCTCATACTTCTTTTTAGAGAAACTTGTTGAGACTCGTATCAGAATAGTGCAAGAAATGAAAGCATGGTGCACATTCTAATGACAAGTATACATATAGGCACACCAAATGTTTGTGATATGACCTTTTTTTAAAAATAAAGAAAAGTTTTTTTCCACAAAATGGGTTATAAATGTATTAACCTTAAAATACAAAGCATGACCTTCAATACAAACCAAGACCATGAATACAATCAAGCCATGCATAGGCCTAAAGGTGAAGTGTGTGTTAAAGGCTCGATTAAACGGACACCTCGACTCACAAAAAAAGAGCATACATTATGCTTTTTAAAAGACCCTCGACAGTCAATGGATATAACATCTAAACCATGAACCATGATAATGTAGCACAAAAGCCATAACCATAAAAAGCCCAAACACTGTCAAGAGGAAGCTCTAAATGGAAAAGGACACACAAAAACCAACCAATAAATGAAAAACCACCTCTGATGAAAAAACACAAAGCAAAACAAAAACAAATATAGAAGTGGAAAACACCACGCCGTTATTGAAAAAACTAAAACCAAAGACAAACTACAGATAAATAGAGTGATAATGGCGGCAACCCAGGCTAACAATAGAGAAGTTGAAACACCACCTTCACCATCTTCCACAAATCCAAAACAGCAAAGCCGAAAACCACTGCAAGGAAACCTGTCGTTAACAGCCCAACTCCCTCATTCACGATCAAATCGAAACCCAAAATGGAGGAGCCCAGCTGCTGCCAAATTCACCAGTCAAAAAAGCTAGAACCCATGGCACCACCACCACTTGTGGAGGAAAGAAACTGACCGCCAACCAAAGCCAAAGGCCAGTCATCACTCCACACCAAAAACAACCTTACCTCAAACCAGAAACAAACTCACCCTAGACCACTTTAAGATCCCTGCTGCCCTAGTACCAAATCTGACCTCCCTAATCCCTGTTGCCCCAGTACCAAATTTGGCCTCCCTAGTCACGGCAGCCATGAGCTAAACAGCAACCCAAAACAACAAAGTCCTGGCCCACCATAAACCCCTAAGTTGACCACCCCCGTCACCATCCAAACATCGATGCACCACTCACTTGCTTCAATCACTAAACAGCACCAACTCTCACAGGGTGACGACCAAGTGAACAGCCAGGGTCGGCGCTAACATCCAACATTAAGAGGGGGCGGAGCACATGAAAGGGAAAAACCTTAGTAGAGGAAAAGAAGAGGAAAAGAAACCCTGTGGACGCGATATCGCCTTGTTATTTAGCATATATATAGGCAACATACATATCAAAATTTATACAAGGACTTTTTTGAAAGAACAATCATTTTTTTGTCGAGAGAAAACAAATTTTGTCGGAAAGTTAGGAAATCAGTTTAGGGTTGTTTAGTATTTTGACTTATGATTTAAGTTTAAATAAATCCAAATGTAAGAAATCTATTAGACATTCGAAAAAGGGTAGTTAAATTAGCCTTTTTGTTTCCTAGTATTCCAAAAGGCTGATATTATTCAAAAAAATCTCTATCTTCTACTTTCTATTTAATTCATGCAAGTCTAATGAACAAAGTATTAAAGATAAAATATTTTTCTCTTTTTTTAGTATTATTTGCAATATGGTATCAGAGCTACCGTTTTGATTGGCTACGGTAAAGACAGCCATGTCAGAAAAAAATAGAAGTTCATATGCTTCATTTTCTATTAATGAAACCAAAAGTAGCGATAAAACTACTGGTGTCGAGTTTTTGTTCTCTTCAATCACCAATTCTCTTCAACTAACAACACACAAGTTGAACAAAAAAAATTACTTGTGAGGCTCACAATCCATGGAAAAGGCAAATTTGGTCACTTAACTGGTGAAACAAAAAAACCAACAGAAGATGACTCTAAGTTTGCATCTTGGAGATCAAAAAACTCTATGGTTATTGCATAGCTTGCCAATTCTATGGAGAATGTAATAAGAAAACCCTTTCTATCCTTACCAACAGCCAAGGAGATATAGGAGGCGGTCAAAAAATCCTCCTCAAACCTCCAGAATTTATCCCAGATTTTCAACCTAAAGACTCAACTATGGCAGAATAAACAAGGAGATCGAGACCTCACCAGATACTACAATGAGATGCTAATGTTGTGCAGGAACTTCATCTCTATTATGACAACAAGTGGGACTGCCCTAACAAAAGTGCAAGACACCTAAAGAGGGAAGAGAATGACAGAGTCTACATGTTCCTTGTTGGCATTAATCAAGAATTACATGAAGTCAAGGGGCATATCTTGGGTCATAAGCCACTTCCTAATGTGCGAGAAGTTTTCTCTGAGGTGAGAAGGGAAGAAGCTCGACATAATACAATGACAAAGCAAAACTCCACTCCAAGCTAGGATACTAAAAATTCAGCCTTATTCTCTAGATGATTAGAAGCAGATGGAGAGAGGAATAACTCAAAAAAAACCCTAGTAATCATCCTAAGAAACCATGGCATACTTGGGAAACATGCTAGAAAATACATGGGAAACCAACGAACTTCAAACCAAAGAAAAGAGAAGGCAGAGCACTCCAAGTCTCAAGTGAAGATCAAGGCCAACAACACATTCCAGAAAGGATTCCATTCATAAAGGAACAAATAGACAGTCTGATCAAAATCCTGCAATCCTTAAATCAGCCCGTAAATTCATCTTTTTCTTGTCTTTAGCACAAGGAGGTAATTATCTATTTGCATGCTTTAGTGTCATTCTAAAACTTTTTGGATCATAGACTCCAATGCAATAGACCAAATGACTGAGTCTACATAATTGTTTGTCTCATACACTCTATGAGTAGGGAACCAAAAAATAAAAATAGTAGATGGTTCTCTCACTGTTATAGCTAGGAAAGATTCAATACTTATTTCTCCCTCTATCACTATTCATGATGTCCTCCATGCCCCTAAATTGTCATGCAGTCTCTTGTCTATAAGTAAACTAACTCATGAACTTAAGTGTCAAGCTCATTTTTCTCTGTTTCATTGTGAGTTTTAGGATTTGATCTTGGAGAAGATGATTGACAGTATTAATCAACAAGGTGGTCTATACTACTTCGAAGATGGAATCAACCTAGGAAGACAAGTTCTAAACTTTTGTTTCAATTCTATTTCTGTTTCTGATGAAAATATTATGTTGTGGCTTTTTAGATTAGGACACCCAAGTTTCTAGTATTTAAAGTTTTTGATCCCTAGTTTGTTTATCAATAAAAGTTTATCTTCATTCACATGTGAGACATGTGAATTGGCAAAACACCAACACACTTTTTTTCTTCCACAACCATGTAATTCATTTGAACCATTTTCAATTATTCATAGTGACATTTAGGGGCTTCTCAGGTTAATACAATGACAAGAAAAAGATAGTCTATGACATTTATTGATGACCACACAAGGGTTACATAGGTGTTTTTGTTGAAAGACAAATCAGATACTGAACAAGTTTTCATCAATTTTCTCACCATGATTAAAAAAAGCAACACTTAAAGTCTTTTAAAGTGATAATACAAGAGAATATTTTAACAAAATTCTAGGGAAAAACCTTGCAAAAAATGGCGTTGTGCATCAAAGTTTATGTGTTGACACACCCCAGCAAAATGGAGTGGCCGAGAAGAAAAATAAGTATCTTCTTGAAGTTGCTAGAGCCTTGATATTTACTGCTAAGGTCTCTACTTTTTTGTGGGGTGAAGCTGTTCTTACAGCTGTGTTTCTAATTAACCAAATGCCATCAAGAGTCTTGAAGTTTCAAACACCAATTAGTGTTTTCAAAATTTTTTTTCCCTCACATCGGTTAATAACTGATATCCCCCTTAAGATATTTGGTTGTACTGTGTTTGTTCATATTCACAATCATAATCGAGGTAACTTGAACCTAGAGCTAGAAAATGTGTCTTTGTGGAATATTTTTCCACTCAAAAAGGGTATAGATACTTTGATCCAAGTACACGAAAATTTTTTGTTATGTGACATTATGTGAAAGTCAATTTTTTTTTAAGTCTCATCTTCTAGGGGAGTTGAAAAAGAAGATGACCGGTTTGATAATATTTTTCAAATTGAACACATAGACTTGAACTCCTCTCAGTCCATTCCATCTTAGTTAGTGGCACCCTCCACCACTAACAAACTGCTTCAAAGCGGCAGTGGCCAAAGTAGTGGTGAAGAAAGAGACGAAACAACACAAAAACGAGAGTTTCTCCCTGTATCAAATGTGGCTGACAGAGAGCTGTCGGATGGCCAAGAACCTTCAGCAAATGCTGACTAAATACCTATCATACTCACAAAAAAAGAAAATGGGAACTCGGAAGAGACTGAGACTATATCAAGATTGCCATTATATGATCGTTTTGGAACAAAGATGTGTGCCAAACCAAGTGAAAAAGAAGCGGAACTGTGTGTCTTCTCAAGAAAAGAAAAATACTTTCTAGAGAAAGAAGGTCTCTCACTAAAGCAAGGCCAAAAGTCCAACCTGGAAAATAATCCTTCTTCTACTTCTAATAAGTCTACACCCTGTAATTCTCTACACATTCCGAGTGCTCATAGGAAGGAACTCGGTCATGTACCAAAAATCCCATTTCCAAGTATGTGTCCTTGGAAAAATTGTCACCTTCATTTCATTCTTTTAGCTCACAGCTATCTAGTATAGAAATTTCCAAAAATGATTAGGATGCTCTAAAAGTTTCATAGCAGAAACAAGCCATCTTGCAAAAAATGAGGGCCTTTGACAAAAATAAAACATGAGAGATTGTAGTTCTACCTAAGAGAAAAAAATTTGTAGGATGCAAATGGATTTTTATAGTTAAATAGAACTCAGATAGGACCTTAAAAAGATACAAGACTCGGTTGGTAGCCAAAGGGTTTACACAAACCGATGGCTTTAACTACTCAAAGACATTTGCACCGGTAGCAAAACTTAATACTGTAAGAGTCCTCCTCTCAATTGCTGTAAACCTAGACTGGCCTCTACAATAACTAGACATCAAGAATGCATTCTTAAATGAAGATCTTGAAGATGAAGTTTTTATTTAGGCCTCACCTGGCTTTGATAAGAGGTATGTTTCCAAAGTATGCAAATTAAAAAATCCTTGTACGGTCTCAAGCAATCACCTAGAGCATGGTTTGAGAAATTGACACAATCTGTAAAGAAGCAAGGATATTTTTTGGGACAGACTAAGTACACACTCTTTGTAAAGTTCTCATCAATAGGAAAAATTGTTGTTTTGATTGTCTACGCAGTTGACATCTGTAACAACCCGAAATTTTAATGCATTGAAAATGCATTAAATTAAGGATTAAATTGAGAAGAAAAACGTGATTTAAGAAAAAATATTGTATAATAACATGAAAATTATACGGTATTGAAATAATACAGTGTAAAGAAAATACACTGATGAAATTATACAGAATGAAAATTACACTGTAAAAGTAATGCAGTGTAAGAATTAGACTGTTGTAAAGTCACACAGTACAGAATTGAACTGTGTAAAAAAGTGTAGACCATACTTTTTATATAAAAGTAAAGAGAGAAAAAAAAAGAAAAAAAAAGGAAAATTCAGATAATTATTAGACTTTCTCTATCCTCACTTTTTCTCTCTACTTTCTCTCTCCTCACAAAAATGAATTTGAGATTTTGAGCTCCTTTTTCGACACCTCCCACACCGTTGGAAAGATCTCGACGAGCTGAGCTCAACGGTGTGTCGAGCAGCCCGAAACACTGTCGAAGGAGGGCTCACGCGTCGCCCAAAGTGGCGGTTAGACCCAAATTTTCCCGAGCTGATTTCTCCTCCGTCCGACCACCAATCGAGGTGATTTTGGTGTCTATGGACTCATGGTGATAAGAGGAACAAGAAGATATCTTTTTCCCAGCTCAATTCCAGCTAGAAGGGCTTCGTCGGAGTTGCCCTTTCTCCGCCGTGCACCACCGTCGGAACCTCCGATTACGGCGGCGGTGAGGCACACTGCTGGTGCCAAACGCTTCAGACGGTGACGGGAAGTGAAACCCCTCGCCCAATTGCACCATCTAGCTGCGGCCAACCGAAGTTCCATGTGCATTGTCATCGCCACCGTGGACCACCACCGTCGTTGCCGTTCTTGGCCGTGTTACCCTAAATTGAGCAGGGGGAAATGTTCAGAGGTCCACGACGAAGCTTTTTGGGCTTCCAATTTCGAGTAACTACCACGGAAGGATAGAGATCGACCTCCGCCTTGGAACGCCGCAGTGGTGGAGGTGTGTCTGTCGTTCCAGGCGGTGTTGAGTAGCCCTACCATGGGAGAACTGCTCAGAAAGGGACGGGGGATGGGGAACGTTTTCCCCAACCCAATTTCATGGCAGCTTTGCTAGAAAATGGTGATTGGAACCACCGTTTTGGGCCGAGGAACCCGTGCCCAATTTGCATGGTTAGAGGCTGAATTGGATGAAATTGACCCCACCAATGGACTCAGGAGGGTCGATTTAGGGGGGGTAGGCTCAAGTTCAGCCACCAACGAGGCCAATTGACGCCGGTCAAAGGTTGTTTTTGGATTTTATGATCCGGACCTATGATCGACGATCCGAGATCTCCACCCGACTCATTTTGATGCTCTGAACGCAATGGTGACCTCCGTTTGAGCTAATTCTACTCCGGTGAAAATCATCTGGTACTAATTGTACGCGGATCGAGGCGATTCAAACTGCATTATCAGAGTCCAGAATGACATGTTAAAGAATGTATGGTCTCTAGGAAGCATTCCTAGCCATGTATGGTAGCTCGAGGAGCACTGCAGAGGATGCTTCATATATTGTGGATATAGCGAGGTACAATCAGACCCGCTTAGCTCGGAGTCCAAGTAAGTGGCAATCTTGCCTACAGTATGAATCATATTATAATGCATTGTGATAGATGCTAAGTTTTAAGGTTTTAAGTTCAGTTAAGGAAAGAATGAAGGAAAATGACACGAAGGGTAAAATAGTCATTTTATGAAAAATGGTCAAAATAGACCCGAAACGCTCGATGTCGAAAAATATTTCTTAGTGGTAATTTTTCATGTTATGTATGTAAGGGAATGTTAAAGTTACGTAATGAGTTTTGTTAAGCTACGGAATGGACGAAAAACCCTCCAAGGGCAAAATCGTCATTTTTACAAAATGGCTAGAACGGAGCCGAACACTCTGATTTAGCATAACGTTATTAGACGAAAAATGTTTTGTAATAGGTTGAGTAACGTAACCGCCAGTGAGATGGGAAGTTTTATAAAGGGAATGCATGTTTAATGTTTATGTTTTATTATCAATCGAGTGGATTGATAATAAAGAAAGTTAATTAATGAGTCGGCTGTCGTTTGATCAGGACACGAAAGCCGACCAACGAAAGGAAAAGGAATAAGACATGAATGGAATAGAGAACGCTAGAACATAGTACGGGTAAGTTTCAGACCTCACCTACAGCATGAAGTACAAGATTTTTCAAATACTTATTTATATGTTTGCAAATGTGTTTGCAATTGTTTTGCAAGTTAATTTTAAAGTTTATTTGCATTTATTATGCAAAATGGTTTTAAAAGTTCAATGTAAGATTTGCAATGGGTTTGCAAATATTATGTTTAAAGTCTACTTGCATTTGAAAAATGCATAATGTTTTGAAAAGATCAAGTTATTAATTTCATGATGCATTTGTTATGCATCAAGTTACATTTGTTTTGCAATAAGCTTTATGACGCATTTGTTATGCATTCGGTTAAGTTTTGATATAAAAGTTGTGATTTGCAAAATGTGATTGCATTACATGTTGCATATGTTATGCAATAAGTGTTAGAGTACATGTTATGACTTGCAAAAGGTGGTTGCAGTACATGATGCATTTATTACAAAATGAGTTGCATTTATTATGCAATAAATTTTACAGTACAAGTATGAATTGCAAGTGTGTTTGCATATGATGTGACTGCATCTGACATGCTCACAAAAGATGATAAGAAGGTAAAGTAACGATAAAAAGGAAAGTGTCGTACCAGCCTCTGTGTTATGAGGTATTGAACGTAAAGTTAAAGTTAACCTCTACGATGTGAGGTACTTAACCACGTGATCTATGGTCTCAAGTCTTCCGCAAGGGAAGCATCATGTATATGATCTCATGATTAATGAGATGGTACGAACACTAAAGTAAGGTAAGGAAAGTGAAAGCAAGATAAAGAAAGTTAAGAAACGAGAATAGTAAGTTAAAGTAAGAAAAGAGTATTCATAAAATGCTCATAATTGACGGTACATAATTGAGTATAATTAGAAACATGCATTATGAGTTTGCTTGTATTCCCTATTACACAGTTGTACGTTAAATGGTTATGAAAAATATATTGTGAATATTTATGTTAAATGTTTATGAAAACATTTGTATGTTATGAAAAACATTCTGAGGAATGTTTTATGATAAATGTTTATGGAAACATTTTCATGTTTTTAAGAAAAGGTTTATAAAGGATGCTTTATGAAATGCGTTCTAAGGATTGATGTTAAATGTTTTATGAAAACGTTTATGAGAAATGTTTTATGAGTGTTTCAAACGTGTTATGAAAACGTTTATGAGGAATGTTTTATGAAGAGTGTTTATAAAGTATGTTTATGAAAAATGTTTCACTGAAAGGTTTTTATGATAAAAGTTTTAAAGTATATATGTTTAAACGCTTTGTGAGTTTATGTTTGAACTTACTGAGTGTAAGCTCATAAAAAGTTTTTCATGCTGTAGGTAGCCTTATGGGTGACCCGTTAGCGGAGCTGGGTGTTGCGGAAGGGCAGATGCGAGATGTGGGAATAGATACCACTACAGTTTACTTCCGTGACGCAAAGAAAAGGTTTTACACTATTTAATGTAGTGTTTTCACGGGTTTTAAGGAAAAAAGAGTTTTAAGAAATGTTTTCAAAAGTTTTACGATACATTGTACGAATTGTGTTATAAAATTATGAAGTGATGTTTTAAGCTATGATTTAGTAAATGTTTCTTATTCAATTTTAAGAAACAGTTTGAAATGGTTTTAAAGACAAAGGTTGAGCGAAGTTTCAACAGGAATGGCGATAAAGGTCGCAACAGTTTTAATTAAGAAAATTTTTTGTAATTCAGTATTTTCTTACTAAGTAAGTAAGATTACTATATAAGAAACAATGTTTAAAGAAAGTTTAGTGACGGTCGAAAAGACGGGTCGCCACAGCATCATTCTAACTGGAGATTATGCCACTGAAATGGAGAGATTGAAGAAAAGCATAGCCTCTGAATTTGAAGTTAAAGATTTGGAAACTCTAAGGTATTTTCTCAGGATGGAGGTTGCTCGGACAAAAAAGGAATCATGGTTTCTCAACTAAAATACATATTGGACCTCTTAAACGAAACAGGTATGAGTGCAAACCTTCTGAAACCCCAATTGGACCAACTCAAAAACTTGGAGACAGTGAGAAGAAGGTACCAGTTGACACTACAAGGTACCAAAAGTTAGTAAGAAAGCTAATCTATTTTTCACATACTTACCCAACATAGCATTTGCAGTTAGTTTGGTTAGTCAATTCATGTGTTCTCCATATGAAAAGCATCTTGAAACTGTTTATAGAACTTTAGGTATTTGAAAAGCACATTTGGGAAAGGATTGTTCTTCCAAAAAAATGAAAAAAGGGCAATTCAAGTTTATATCGACGCTGATTGGATTGGTTCTGTCATTGATAGAAAGTCAACTTCTAGTTATTGTACTTATGTTTAGGGTAATTTGGTCACCTGAAGAAGCAAAAAACAAAATGTCGTAGCTAGAAGCAATGTGGACGCAGAGTTTAGAGCCATAGCATAGGGAATATGTGAAGTATTATGGCTGAAACAAGCTTTAGAAGAGCTAAGAATACTAGTTGAAGGCCCAATGAAATTATAGTGCAACAACAAGGCTACAATCAGCATTACACACAACCCTGTTCAGCATGACATAACATACACATAGAGATTGATAGACATTTCATAAAGGATAAGTTAGAAGAGGGTGATTTTTACTCCATTTGTTCCTACAACTCAACAGACAGTTGATATCCCAATTAATGGACTCTCAAGACTGCACTTTGAATCATTGTTAAACAAGCTAGGCATGATAGGCATTTATGCACTAACTTGAGGGGAGTGTCAGAAAGTTAAGAAATCAGTTTAGAGTAGTTAAGTATTTTGACTTATGTTTTAAATTTAAATAAATCCGAATAGAGGAAATCTGTTAGCCAATTAGATAAGGGTCGATAGATTAGTTTTTTGTTTCCTAATTTTCTAAGAGGTTGAGATTATTCAGGAAAATCTCTTTCTCCTACTGTCTATTTAATTCTTGCAAGTTAGATAAATAAAGTATGGACGGGAAAATATTTTTCTCTCTTTCCCATTCGTTATTTGCAATAAATTTTATTTAAGGTGCTATTAGAGATGCCTGCACTATTATTTATTGCTATTACTTGGTTTTTCAAAGAAAGGAGATGAACAATTGCCAACATTCTTGCCTATTTCATGACGTTAAACATAGTACTCGCAGAATTTGTAATAAAATGTGAAAAAATGGTCAATAATTAAGCTTTATTATTATTATTTTTTTGGATGGAAGAAGGGACATGTGGCAAAATAAGAACTTCAAGAGTGAGAAAGAATTAACCGAAAACAAAAAGTAACTTTAGGGTCCGTTTGGTAAATGGATTTAAATTAGTGATTTGATTAAGTTATGTGATTTGAATTAGGATTTGAGGTATTGATTTGAATTGTTATTCGAATTGATGTTTGGATATACATTTAAATTTTAATCTGAGTATGAAATAAAATTAGAATTTATGTTTGGAGAGGTAGAGAAAATAGTTTTTGATTTATTAATAAATCTAATAAATCTTAATGTTATTGATCTTAAAAAATATGCAACATGAATCTTAATTTATTCCTCTCTTTAGTATAAACACAATGAAAAAAAAATCATCTTATTTGGATATCAAATGAAGAAGTTAGGATTTTTTTCCTTAAACATAGGAGAGAGAATTTTAGTTTTTACTGTAGTAAAGATACCCAAATATCAAAAGTTTAAGGTGAGTCAGGACTCTAAAAACTTAAATTCTTGATACTTATAGGATTCAAATTTTAAAGATAATAAACACATATCTAAAAAATTTTTGATATTTAAATTTAAATTTAAATATATTGAGTCTAAAAAATGCTCTAACCAAACACACGTTAGTATTTCTAAAGCTTTCGTATTTCTAAAACTCATGGAGAACTTAGAGAGTGAGAAAGAAGTAACTTGAGTACTTCTATAGCTCATGGACTATTTACCACCTTTGTGGCTACTTGGTGTTAATTGTGCAGTTGCAATTACAACTGCAACTATTGTTTGGCCCACCCTCGGTTAAAGGGCCAACAGTCCCAACGGTCTGCAGTAGTTCACATTGCTTTAACCGAGCAGTTGTCTATCGCAAACCCTAGCATCTCATTCTCCTTGCACCTCCATGACATAGCTTTAAATGTAGCAACCATCTCTCTTCAGGGCCTCCTTCTCTCGCCTCCAAACCTAGTGAGATTTTCCTCTCAGTTCACACGGTTCTTTCTGCTAACCCAAGTCTGACCTTCACCACTCATCTTGGACATCTGTTTTCGTCCTCAAGATGGCGCCTGTTTTGTGGCCTTGTCCTCCAGCGTCCACCACTTTCTCTCTGTTATTGTGCGAACCCTCAACATGTAAACGCCAACCCAAGAAAACCTTTGGCGGCCCTCCAAAGTAGGTGTTCAAGCAGAGGAAAATCTCCTCCTTGTTACGGCAGAAGAAAGGCCTCGGTTGGCAGAGAACAACCAAAACCATTTTGGGGTTGCTGAAGGACTCCTCCCTCTCCTCCACTGGTTCAAATTCAATACTTACCATTTTGTCCCTTTAACGATTGTCTGATTTTTAAAGCAATTTGGGGTTGTTGTTGATGTCTTAAATGTTCCCATGGTCAATGCTTTTTATATCTCTGTTCTCATCTACTCAATGTTCTCATTGTTCTGGTTTGTTCATCCGTCGTGTTGATGATTGTGTTGATGTGGTCCCTTTTTCTTCTTTTCTTGGGCCCCTTCTGTGCATTTGCATGATGAAATTCTTGAGATTGTTGGAAGGGTTTGTGTAAGAGCTATTTGTTTCCTAGCTTCTTCTGGTACTTTGATGCTTTAAGGGCAGTGTAATTGACAAGTTTCCAAGGCCTGATATTGGGGGCATTGATGGTGTTTGGATTTTACATTCATTTTTATATGCATTTGTGCATGCAGGACATCATTCTGTACTTTTCCTTTTTTTAGCTTTAGTAAAATAAAAATAAGTGCCAACGATGGTTCCCACACATTGGTGGCCTTAACATTGCCCCTATGGATTTTTGTCGTCATATAAGTCTGGTCATTTTTCCTATCTATTTATCATGTCTCATGGGTCAAATTTGAAATTTTATCAACTCAAATGACGATGAGAATAGGTAGTGTTCGGATATAGACATTGAAAGAGAAGACGAACGTGGTATATGCATGGAAACAAATAGTAATTGTTTTGCCCAACTGCAACCATGCTATGTGCTTGAAATGTTACTGGGAATGGTATTGATAACTCAATCCTCTCTCTCTCTTTCTAATTGTTACGTTCTTGAATTTTAAGATGGTATGAATTTCTTGAGATTGATGTATGTGCTTGTATAAGAGCTATTTGTTTCCTAGCTTCTTCTAGTACTTTGATGCTTTAAGGGTAGTGTAATTGACAAGTTTCCAAGGCCTGATATTGGGGCCATTGATGGTGTCTGAATTTTGCCTTCAATTTTGTATGCATTTGTGCATGCAGGACATCATTCTATTCTTTTCCTTTGCCTAACTTTAGTAAAATAGAAATAGGTAATACGTAGGTTCCCACACATTGGTGGCTTCAACATTGCCCCTATGGCTATAAAATTGGAATTTTTGTCGTCATATAAGTTTGGTCATTTTTCTTTGTATTATTTATCGTGTCTCGTGGGTCAAATTTGAAATTTTATCAACTCAGATGACGATAAGAATAGGCAATGTTCAGATATAGACATTGACAAAGAAGAAGAATGTGGTATATGCATGGAAACAAATAGTAATTGTTTTGCCCAACTGCAACCATGCTATGTGCTTGAAATGATTTTCGTTGATGGTTTTGCTAACTCAATCCTCTCTCTCTCTTTCTAATTCTTAAGTTCTTGAATGTTAAGATGGTATGAATTTCTTGAGATTGTTGGAAGTGTTTGTGTAAGAGCTATTTGTTTCCTAGCTTCTTCTGGTACTTTGATGCTTTAAGGGCAGTGTAATTGACAAGTTTCCAAGGCCTGATATTGGAGGCATTGATGTTGTTTGGATTTTGCATTCAGTTTTATGTGCATTTGTGCATGCAGGACCTCATTCTGTACTTTTCCTTTTCCTACCTTTAGGAAAATAGAAATACGTAATACGTAGGTTCCCACACATTGGTGGCTTCAACATTGCCCCTATGGTTTTAAAATTGGAATTTTTGTCGTCATATAAGCTTGCTCATTTTTCCTTGTATCATTTATCATGTCTCATGGATCAAATTTGAAATTTTATCAACTCAGCTGCGTTTTTGCTATTCAGAATTTATTTATTTATTCATCTTGTCTAATGGGTCAAATTTGGTCTTCCATTGAACTAATTTGTTGGTTTGGCTTACCCCAAAAAGAAGGGTGAGAAAAAGACACTGATGATGTTCATGTGGTTAGAATTTTAAATTGGTTATTCATGCCATTGCCCTGGATTGCTTGCTAGAATGTAAGTGTATTGACGTTTTTTTAATGACCTCAAAATTATCTGTTTCATAAGTAAACTCAAATTACCTCAAATAAGACTGACATAAAAAAAACTGATGCATAAGTAAACTCAAATGACCTAAATAAAACTGACCTCAAATAATCTATTTTCTTTTTCATCTTCATAGGAAATTTTTTAGAATTGGAATATGTATGTGGTTGACTGTATAGATGTGCATTTCCCTAGGTTGTTTACTTTAAATATAAACACTTTGCCATTGTTCATTCCTCGATTATTGGTCTCCTTCAAGTTTCCTAGCTTTTGTCGTTGTTCTTTCTTAGTTTGGTGATCAAAGTCCACGTGTTCCTATTGGGCATTCTTTCTTCCATTATGTTTGTGAATCCTTCTTGTAGCCATTGTCTTCCTTGTTGCCATTTTTTGTCCCTCGACTCAGTTTGGTGTTCTCTCATATCCTCACCGTTACCCCAACTTCTGGCCGTTTTGCGAATTGTCCTGCTTTGGATGCGTGGCTGCCATATAAAGGTTTTGTTGTTTGTTATATAGGTAAGGGTAACAGGCAATGATGAATGTTGGCAATCTGAGTTAAATTATTTGCTGCTTGTTAAATGTGGCCATTAGTGCTATGTTGCCAGTTTACTCTTGGTCTATTTATGGTGTTCCTGAAATACCTTGCACTAAAAATGTGTCCTTTTCGTTGTTCAATTTATTTCTATATAACCAATGAAGTTTACCCTGGTAGCATCTGGTGCCAACGATGTTGTTATCTACTAGCACTAATGATTTGTGCTCATTGTTAACCTGCTGAGCTTGTAGTATTTCCTTATTTTTTCTTTTTTTAGCTGGCAAGATTTTACCTCAAATAATTTGTTACAATTTGTTGTATGCGATTAAAATTATTTGTTATTATATTAAAAGGAAATGCCGAGGAACAAGCAAGATTCCATTGCTTGGACAACGGAGAGGACTAAATTATTAATTGGTCTCCTTTAGGACCTAGTCAAGCAAACTAAAGAATGTAAATTAAATAAGAATTGTATGAGAAGTGGGTAGCGTACTTGACATCACATTTCAATTATCCTACAACGGCAACCCAAATTAAATATAAAAAAGATAACCTGCAAAAAAAATGAGCATTTGTTAAGACTTTAAATGGCCCGACTGGGTTAGTGGTCAACCCTAAGAGTGATGAGTTTGATTTCTCCATGGAGTATCGAATCGAATTGATTAAGGTACATAGAGCATTATATGTATGTAGGTTGATAATTATTTTACACAACATCGAAACAAGTGTATATGGTTTAACTCCTTTTTTTTATGTAAATTTTTGTCTCCATAGACTAATCCAAAAGCGGCAAGGTACTTCAGTAAAGATGGATATCCTTCTTTCAAGACATTGGATTCCATTTTCGCTTGGTCCACAACATCGGGTTCCCTTGTGTTTGGTACTGCTTCATTGCATGCACCGTAGCTGAGCACTTTTTTGAAGATGCGGACCATACTGACACTTTTGTGCAAGAAGAACACCAAATTGAAGATGTGAATGATGTTAGAAGTTGACTGAATCGTTTACATGCCAATTCTTCGATAGGGGCGGAAGGAATTTGCTCAAGCTCACAGAGTGTTTGCAAGGGCAAAAGAAAGATGAAGGACACTGACGAAGGGAAAGATTGGTTGAAGATAATGGCGCAAGCCATTGTCAAATAAAAAGCGAAGCCCAATGCTCAGTTCATCAAATGCATCCACATTCTTACAGAAATTGGATACATTGGCTGTCAAAAATTGAGGTTGCAAATGGTATTGAAAGATGACATTGAATTACAAACGATGTTTTTGGAGAATGATAATGAGCAGGATCGTAGTCCATTAATTGAAGAATATATGTCAAAGTGATTTTTTCTTGTTAATTGTACCAAGGGCTTTGTTTAATTTTTATCATTTATATCATATTGTGAGACAATGTTTATTTTTTCTTATGTTGTTGTGCATTGGACTCTTGCTAGACATTAATGTGAGGTCTTTATTGTTTAGCACATTCTTCTTTATTAAGAAATTATCTTGTTAAACACATTGTTTGATTTTGCTCTAGTATTTGTGCTTTGGACTGTTATCATTATCAATTTAAGTGTTTTTGTTCAACACATTCTTCTATATTTTGACTTATCATTTTAAATGGATTTGTGTAATCTTCTTTACAGAGCTAGGTGTCAAAAATGGATACTAGATGTTGTACCTCAACTATGTCGAATAATGGTGAAGGTGGGCTCGGTATAGATGACGATGATTTGCTTGCGCTTATTATTACTTATCTTGAGCAACAACAACAGCGTAATATGCCACATATGCACACGTCGATATTAACTGGACAAATGAAGATGTTTGAATTACTTAACGATCATGAAAGACCATTGTACAGCAAAGTGAGAATGACACGCAATCAATTTTTAGCCTTAAGTCAGATCATAGAAGAAAACACAATCTTGTGGTCTTTCCCCGAAGTAAATGTCAAAGAGAAACTCATGATATTCTTGCATATTGTGTGCCATGTCATATCAAATTAAGAAGCACAGGATCATTGGCAACACTTGGGGGAAACAATATCACGATACTTCTTGAAGGTTTTATCTGCAACATGTTCATTACGTACCGATTCATTATACCCCCAAGCTACAACAAAACACCAAAGCTTATTCAAGACAATCGAGAAAAGTATTCAAATTATTTTGATGTACATAAGCACACTTGTTTACAATCGTGTTTAGTATAATAAAATTAGACATTGGCCTACTAATCATCGTTCGTTTCAGTCATGTGTAGGTGCAATTGATGGTACACATGTGGCACGTGTACTGCCATCATCTGAATAAGCAAAATATCATAATCAAAAGGGGACATTGTCCTTCAACGTGTTGGCAACATGCTCATTCAATATGCGGATTATATACATGTTGTCTGCATGGGAGGGATCTGCACACGATTCATGTGTCTTACAAGATGCGATACAAAATCATGGTTTTTCAATTCCACTAGAGGTATTGTTGTGCGGCATGTTGTTGACATTAAGATTTTATGCATACATGATATCTTTCAACAACACATATGCCATGTTGTTTGTAGGAAAGTACTATTTAGCAGATTCTGGATATGCAACTTGAAGCTAAATGCTTACACCATACCGGCGAACCATGTATCATTTGCAAGAATATATGAAATGCGGCACTAGTTTTAAATAACTAGTGGAGCACTTTAACTTCAACCATTCACCACTAAGGAATTGAATCGAAAGAACATTTGGTGTGTGGAAGGCGCGCTTCAAAATTTTATGACAAATGAGCAGCTACAGAATTGAGAAGCAAGCGCTAATTCCAATTGCTTATGCGCTGGTCTATAATTTCATTGGCATATACACCGAGAAGGAGGACACTGAGGACAAGTCATATAAGGAAGATGATAGCCTATTACACCACTTTAGTGATGATGCTGTTCCAGTGTCGGTGTTACAGGAAGGGAACACCGAGTTCGACGCAATAATCGTGATAACATCGATGAAATACTAGGTGACTATGCATCCACAAATGAACGCCGAGATGGAGAGATGATGCAAGAATATAGGGATGCTTTGGCCCAACAAATGTGGGAAGATCATCGATGAATGAGACCTTAGGCCTCAATGGAACATGCTAATTATGTATTGCTTTAAGGTGGAAATGATTTTCGTTTACAAATATTGATGAAGACAAATATTTTCATCTAATTTTGTCAAGATTTTATTTTATTTTTTTTTAGAAAAATATGGTAAATCATGTATAAATGGCTATGTAGAAAAATTGATAAAAAATTTATTGACAATCGTAATGAGAAATCATTCAATCATTCGAAATATTTATAATTAAAATCATAATAATTTTTTTTAATGACATATAATAAATAAAAAAATCACAAAATTTACAACTTGTGGTTTTAACCACAAAAACATCCAAACATTAGTTTTAACCATAAATGGTTCACACCACAAATTTTATAACATTGCCAAACACCAGTTACAACTACAAGTATGTTTCTAACCACCCAAGTTGGTTCCAATTATAAAAATGATTACAACCAAAGGTTCACATCACCCTGCCAAACACCTCTTATACTGTTCACAATTTAAACCAATAGTTTAAACTATTATTCCAAATACCCTGGTAAATATAAGATATTCTTTTTATTATTATCTATACTCTATATAAAAGAATGAATGGGTGCATCCCCATTTGCTTGACACATGGATAGAGGGGAACATTTGTTCGCCC
>CAMOHE010047083.1:143564-174107 GCA_946598075.1 Artocarpus hirsutus
TTTTGTTCGCCCCCCCCCCCCCCCCCCCCCCCTCCTTGTCGTTTTCTTTTCTTTTCTTTTCTTTTTTTTCTTTTTTTAATTTTGCTTGTTGGGGAACGTTTTGTTCCTTGATTTTTCTTTTCTTTTCTGTTCTTTTCTTTTTATAAGGATTAACCCAAAACAAAAAACGAAAGTCACTTTTTTGGCACCATTTTTCTTTTTAACAACAATAATAATAAATCTTACTCTCAGCTGCAAAAGTGTATTTCCAAACATTTGATTCTACATGTGAGGCAATTTGTAATTTTTCCCTCGCACCTCGGTGACCGCATGATAGTTGCTAGTGACATATATATATATATATATATATCCACCACAAATAGATCTCGCTTTCATCGTGGTGGCCGCATGATAGTTGCTAGTGAGATATATCCACCACAAATAGATCTCGCTCCCGTCGTGGTGGCCGCATGATAGTTGCTAGTGAGATATATCCACCACAAATAGATCTCGCTCCCGTCGTGGTGGCCATGTGGACGTGCCGGAAAGATCTCCCACACGAGGAAAGATCGATAGCTAAACTTTTGTTTTCTTTATTTTTTTAATTTTAAATCTTGTAGATTTTTGTAAACTTTTTATGATTTTCTATGAATTGTTTGTGGTATTTCTGCAAAGATTCTATTCTTGAATAAAATAGAAAGATTAACTACAATACCTTAGTAAATAATTTTAATTGAATGTTAAAAAAATGTGATTTTACTTTTGATTATTTCTTAACCTATTCCTTTATTTGCCTTACAAATTACAAACCCATTCTTGAGTTTTTTTAAAAAATCAATTTTATCACTAGCATTCCTTGTTTTGTTTTGTTTTGTTTTTTTTAGGGCAACTGACCTTCTTTGTGAATATATAAAATTGAATGAAACATATTCTTAAATAATTTATGAAATTATTTTATAGATTAAAAATATAAATAACCTTGAAACAAAGTATCAAATTCAAAAAAAAAAAAAAGAATTTCATGTTTTTTTTATATATAATGGGCATGATTGGTTTTGTTTTTGAGATGTTTTCTCTTATTTTAAAAGACACAAAAAATAAATATCGTTTTGAAAACTTGTTTAGTTTGGAAAATAAGTTCAAAACAAAATGAAAACATTTCTCAAAATATAAAGAAAAGTTGAGATTTTTGAAAACAAAAAAAAAATGCTTCACTTTTTCAAAAGCCATAATTGACCAAACTAGAAGCAGCGGCTCCCTCCCTCTCCCTCCTCCTCCAACCCGTCCTCTCTTTGACGAACCACTGGCAAACTCTAGCCACAACCTAACTACGGCAAACCCCACCCACAACCGTAGCCCCCAACCCCAACCCCAACCATTCACAACCCATTTGCCACCATTGAACCCATCTCCAACAATACCATCGAAGCCCAACATCGTCGTCACAACCATCAAAGCTCTCGTCGAAGCCCAACCATCATCAAAGCTCCCCATCAAAGCCTGGCCACCGTTGAATGTTGACCATCGAAGCTCCTTGTCAAAGCCCAGACACCGTTGTAGCCCAACTATTGTAAAACCCATCTCCAATGATGCAGGCCCCTCTTCCTCTGGTGACTCCAAGATCTCCATTCAAGCAACTTAGAGCTGTTCAAGTTTTTTTTTTTTATTTGTCTAAAACATTTTAAGCAACTTTTGAGTTGTAATTAGTATTATTAACTAATATTAATCAGTATTTTAAACTTAAATTTAGTTGTATTGACATTATAATTTTTTATCAAAAAATGCTTTTTAAAAAGGACAATACCATATACAACCAAACACAATTTTAAAAACAATCCCAACACATTTCTCAAGATGTTTATTTTCAATTTTTTTTCAACAACAAAAATCAAAACGAAAACACTACATAAAATATTTTTTTCAAGAAAAAAATAATGTTTAGAAAAAAATCCTGATTAAAGACATTCTTGTCTTTTCTCTTTATTTTTTCATCTATTAAGTATGTGAGAGATAAAATTAAAATAATTTTTGTATGAATGCCTAACACTAAAAATAACTAATATTGTATTAGAAAAACAAATTATGAATTAACAAAAAATTGAAATTACTTGGGCCATGTTTGTTTGACTGGTTCAGTCCAATTCGGTTCAATTCGAATGGTCATCACAATTTGAATTTGTGTTTGGTAAAACATTTAGTTCAAACTAAACTAACAGTTCAAACTGAGTTTAACTGTTCAACTTAGAATTCAAACCTCCTTCATTTCAATATTTCAAACAAATGTTGAATAGTGATTTTACTATCATATATTTGTATTTATAATTTAACACTATTATTTTCTATTATTTTCTAATTAAATAAATTCTTTTTACATATTTTATGTTTATTTTTAATTAAAAAATTTTTTATACTTCAAACTAAAGTTTTCTATATTTATCCAAATGCAAATTTAGATTAAAATTCTGTTTAAATTAATATTTTAATTATACATCTAAATATCAGTTAAAATTACTGTTTAAATTATATAATTTTAATTTTTTTTTTTTTGTTTAAATTTAAAAAATTTAAACCAACACACTTCAAACCAACCAAGAAGCAAACAGGACACGGTTGGTAATTTCTCCATTTCATTCGTTACCATAAAATCTCTGCCACCTTCCATATTTATATTGGAAAAGATAGAACGACTTATGTCCCCCACTTCCCCATGCTAGTCTTTTTCCATTTTGCCGCCACCGCGATTTCCCGCCAAACAAATACTCTTTTATACATTGGAAAACCCAATCAAAACTCAATTCCCTCTCTCTCTCCGTCTGTTCGCTAAAGCTTCGGTTTCGTTTCCATGGCGTCCTCTTCCAAACTCACTGAGTACGAGCGTAAGCGGCTCGAGAATATTCGCCGCAACGACGAATTGATGGCTTCCCTCAAGCTTCGTTCCATAGCCACTCAACTCTCCGCCTCAACCAAGCGCCAGAGGTTCCTCTCTCTCTCTCTCCGTCATTTCATTCCTGTCGATTTCTTACCGATCATTCCTGTCGATTTCTTACTTAATCGTCGGTTTCCATAAGAACATTTGTCGAGTTGTCTCACTTTAATGGCAGGGACGAGACGAGCAAATCGAGCAAAGTTAGTTCGCAGAAGAAACCTAAAACCGATCAGGCGCCGATTGTTATCCGCAGATCTTTGCGTACGAGGGGAATGCCTCCTGATTCGGAAGGACTTCCTTCTGATCTTGTAGATTCGCCGCCCAAGAACCCTAAATCTCAGAGCACTTCACCGACAAAGCCCTCACCTCGAAAGTTGGGTCCTCTTAGTATGAGAGAAGCGTATGTAGGTGAGGGGTCTCAAAGAACTTTAATCGAATTGCTTAAGCATGTTGGAAAAGAATGTGAAGTGAAGGAATATCTAGGAGTGAGAAGTGGTGGAGTTAGGGTTTGTAAAGGTGAGAATTTGAGTGATTCTATTAAGAATGAAGAGGACAATGAGGTTGGGGATTCTTTTGATTTGTTTTCAAAATCAAATTCTGAGAATATAGAGGAGAAATTCAGTGGAGAAAGGGTTTGTAAAGGCGAGAACTTGAGCACCTCGGTTAAGAATGAAGACAGTGAAGTTGGGGCTACGAATGTTGGAGGGAAATTAGGTGGTGTTGGTGTTTGTAAAGTCGAGAATTTGAGCAGTTCGGTTGAGAAAGAAGAAAATGAAGTTGGGGGTTCCTTTGATTTGTATTCCATGACTTTGAATCCGCAGAATATAGCACGGATTTTGCCAGACAGGATTATGTATGCAAGGTTTTTCCCTTGCACTAGCTCTAGTATTATTGTGGCCGGCAACAAGCTTGGCGATGTTGGATTTTGGAATCTCGATCACCAGGGAGATGATGAAGAAACAGAAGATGGGGTGTATACATATCATTCTCATTCTGGTCCTGTTTCAGGGATTTCAATTCATCAACATTGTTTGTCCAAGGTAATTTTCACTACAGAATCTATGTATGCTATAGTGTTTTTGTAGGATGCAACTTGAAATAAGAATCTGGTTCTAAAGATACACTTATAAGTAGCTAAATGACATTGATCCAAATGTGCAAAGATTAGTTTTGGAAACTTCAAGTTGTCTTCCTTGTGAAGCCAAACATATACACGGCTAGCTAACAGCTAAGTTCAAGGCATATGTCTTGCTAGAAAGCTATCTTGGTTTCTATTTTACCCCTTATTTAAAATTTCTAATGTTTAAATGCAGGTCTTTACCAGTTGTTACGACGGTTTTATAAGGTTAATGGATGCTGAAAAGGAGGTTTTTGATTTGATATATTCTAGCGAGTATTCTATATTTTCCCTCTCTCAGAGATCGAATGATACGAAGTGTTTATATTTTGGTGAGGCATCTGGACTTTTGAATATATGGGACGAGCGAATGGGAAAATGTTCAACCCAAAGGGTTTTGCATGCCGATAGGATAAACTCCATAGACTTTAATTCAGACAATCCTAACATATTGGCAACTAGTTCCTCGGATGGAAGTGTTTGCATTTGGGATTTGAGAAGTATTGATGCAAATAAACCTAGGACTCTGAGGACTATTAGTCACAAAAGATCCGTACATTCTGCATATTTTTCACCATCTGGAAAGTGCCTTGCGACAACAAGGTATGTAGCTACATAGTGTCTTTTCTATCTGAGGACCTTACAGAGAACAATAGTAATAATAATAATAGAAGTAAAAGAAATACTGAGTGGTAGTGATTTACATGGGCAATGTTTAGACTTCTGGAAAGGAGTATGAAACAGGTTTGGGATGTATGGTGCCTTTTTTTTTTTTTAAATTTATTTTACAATTCCGGTAAGCATATGTCAAATGGCAGTGAAAGCTACCAGCAAGTGTTGGCGGGCATTTACTCTACTGGTTAATATTTTAAATTTTTACTTTTGTGGCCAACATAGCATCTTCTTCATATCTCTCTAGCATATGGTTTGCCTTTCTTACTTGCCAGTCTGCAGACCTCCGGTTCTCAAAAAGTAGAAAGCAAATGGTGCCATAATTCTTTCCTGCTATCTTTATAGTTTGTGTTGTTAAATGAACAATGTAGTTAAGCGTCTAACATCTTTTGCGTAACAGAAATGGTTTGAGGAATCAGGTCAGCTTAGTTTGACTAATCTTCTTTTGGTGGGCATTTTTGAACTCTTGTAGTTTTGACGACACGGTTGGTATACACAGTGGAATTAATTTTGAAGAGACATCAGTGATTCAACATAATAATCAGACAGGCAGATGGATTTCTCCTTTCAAGTACGATTATTTTTTCTTTTTCTATTTTCTGTCACTGTTGTCTCTGCTCTTCCTCTAATACTTCTACTAAATGCTTAATCGTTATCGTTTGGTTCTTCGGACTGTTTTCTTTTCTCATGGTAGCATATCTTGAGGCTGTTTTGCTTTCTCACTGTAGTATATGCCTATCATTCACAAAGTGCATATACATTAAAAGGTTTTGCTCATAATGATTAAGGATATATTTAGGACCCGTTTGGTTTGTGGTTCAAATCACGATTTGAATTATTTTGTTACAGTATTTTCTCTCACAAAAATTTAAATCTTTATTCAAATCTATGAACCAAACGGACTCTTAGTTTCAATCTGCATTTCTTTGATTAAGTCCATCGATAGTTTAAAGTTTCCAGCCAAAATTTACAGATTTCTTTCTTGCCTCTGTTACCCTATAACCAGGAAAGTTTGCAAGGTTAAAAAATATGGTTGCTACTTTCAATACACACACACACACACACACACATATATGTATGTATATGGTTGCTCACCAACTATGTTAATTTGTGCCAACAGGGCAATATGGGGCTGGGACGATTCATGCGTCTTCATCGGTAATATGAAAAGAGGAGTCGATGTCATTTCCCCATCTCAAAGGAGAATGATTTTCACTTTACAGAGTGCACACTTATCAGCTATTCCGTGCAGATTCGATGCACACCCTTACAATGTTGGGATGCTAGCAGGAGCCACAGGTGGAGGCCAGGTTTATGTGTGGACATTGAGTTGAGCAATATAATCCCCTGGAACGACTCCTGTATGATTAGGTGTTAAATCTCTCACTCTGTACATTTTAGTTGTAATTACTAAGTTGGACATTCCATTCTTATCTGTTTTACTTGTTTTATTTGAAGTGGATGGTTAATTTTGAGTTGCAGAGCTACTTTATCTTTTTCAGTTTGGTTTTTCTCCCCACCGTAAAAGTTATCAAGTTGTATTTAAGGCATCTGAGAAAGAAGGGCTTTGCTTCAATTGAACTGAAGTTTATGGGGGGGTTTTTTTTTCATGGAAATGTTCATTATGAGTTTAATTGGAATGCTAAAGTTTCGTCCCTTAAAACATAACTACTATTCAAATGATTCAGAACTTACAAACCCTGAATGCTTCATTATAGCATGGACTAATAAATGCAAAAATTCTCACTGAATGATAGCACTTGTAGCAATGTGCTTTCTATCTTCGGAATGTATTGTTAGTTTTCATGATCTATGCAATATCAACAAAAAAAAAAAAAAAAAGACCTTCCGTTGGGATTTTTAATAGAATTGACATGTAATTAACGTGTAGTATATTGATAATTTGATGGCTTTATTATATTTAAAGTTAATTTGAATTTAAAAGTTGATACAAGAAAAAATTAAATTGATAAGGAAAATAAAAAAAGAACATAAAAATTTTGAAAGATAATAATCTTTTCTTTCACCTTTGGGTGACCGTTCAAGGTGGGGCTAATATAGCAATTGTTCACTAAATTGTCTAAGAATATCATTTTTTGAGTGATAGATGTTATTCTTATTAAAAATCCTAAGGGAAAGAACTGATGTTATTTTTGTTAATACTTCATCATAGATGAGAGATTTGATGGAGAGTTGATGTTGCGTTTTGCATATCCATGTTGTAAAGAAGAGGTGGAAGATACGACGCAAGCGCTATGGTTTTCTTTGGAAGCAAACGAGGTGTGGCAGTCTGATTCACCGTGGTATGAGCTTCAAGCTTTCGGAGGCACGGCTTACTATATAGGGCCTGTTTAGTGCGGATTTTGTTTGTGTTTTTAGTCAATAAAAGAATAAAAGAAGAGAAACAAAAATTATAGTTTTTTCATATATGTTTGGAGCCATATTTTTAAAAGAGCTTTTATAGGTCAAAATGGTTTTATTTTTTATAAAAATTACAAAAATGTTATATTTAAACTTATAATGTATTATTAACACTAAAGTTTTTAAGTTTTTTTTAGAAATGTTTTTTTGAGAAGGAATATTTTATAGTTTTGACAGAAAGTATTTTTGGAGAACAAAAACACTTCTGACATATTATTCAAACACTTTCACAAGTAACTGTTAGACTCTGGAAGCTAAAAATAACTTTTAGAAAACCTTCCCAAACAGCGCCTATAGTTGTTTCTTAATTAAATACAAGTCATTAAAAAAAACAAAAGAAACACACTCGTTTTTCGACATTCAGTTGACATGTGTTATTATGCCCTATATCACAAGAAAAATTATAATCTTTCGCTGAAATATGTAGAAATGTCTAAATTTAAATACTATTCTAGTAGTTTTCATAGCATCCCCGGACAAAAGAAAAAAAAATTAGCTCCGTTATTGCTGATAGACAACACATTTTTTTTATAATCACAAAATGGTCTCTCTCAGCCAAGTCCAAATTTAAAAGAGAGTCTTAAAAACTAAAAAGTTAAAAAAAAAAGTAAAAAAGAAAAACACTGAAAAAAGACGTTTTTACATCGAAGAAGCAACCTTTTTAGTCCAATACTTTGAACCCACTGTTAAAAACTCAAAGAATAAAAACAAATGGTCAATTTCATAAATGGTCTTCCAGTTTTATTCTCAATCTCATTTGATTCTTGACTTTTAAAATAATTCATTTTAATTTTTAGTCTATTATTTTGTTTCAATTTCAACCCCTCTATTAACTAGGTGTTGTATATTTGACCAAAAAAAAAAAAACATGTGATCTTCACATTCAAGGTTATTGGATTGATGAAGTTTGAGGTAAATGTACTTTGACCTCTTTTACATGTTATTAGGGACCAAAATTAGAAAAAAGAATTTAAGACGAGTTTGTTTTATCGGTTTGAATAAAAAAGTTTAATTTAAACTAGTTTTATTACCCTTTTTGTTTTACAAAATTTAAATGTTATAATATTGTCAATTCAAACCGAAGAAACAAGGGTTCTTTTGAGGACTATTTATGAAAATTATTTTGATTAGCTAAACAAATGAGTATACTAAGAGTTTAACATCAAGCACATGAATAGATCAAAATGAAAAAAAAAAAAAATGATGTTGGTCAGATAACAAATTGAGGATGAAAGATAACATATTATATTAGGATTTCCACACTTGATACCGTATAATCCCGTTGTTTTATTTTCCAAACAAATCACACCCTTCAGTTCATGAAATGATTACTTTACCCTCACTAACACTCACACATGAAGAGCATGTGCAAGAATCCGTTGTGTTTGTAACATGTCATGATGTCTTGAAGTGTTTGACAAATTCAATTTCAATGATATATACTATAGTGTATAAAGTTTTCAATTCACTTTCTAAACACTCATCAACGAGGCACAGAAAGTAAAAGAGAGTAACAATTAAGGATTAAAATGAGACATTTAAAAACTTAGAGGTCAAAACCAGATTGGGATAAAACTCAAACGACCATTTGCGCGATTAATTCAAAACAAAGGCAAGAGTCGCTATTTTGCCGCCATACTCAAAAACATCTCCGTTTTTCTCTCTCCCATTTCAGACCCAAAAAAAAAAAATCTCACTTTCTTCTGTGAAAGCGCTTTTCCCGACCTCTGATTTTGCTTCGATGGCGTCGACGACACTTACAGAGTATGAGAGCAAGAGGCTTTTCGCCGCAACGACGAAATGATGGCTTCGCTCAAGCTCCGCTTCATAGCCGCTGATCTCATCTCCTCAACAAAACACCTGAGGTTTCTCTCTCTAATTCATCAGCTGGATGAAAGCCTATGTTAATCTTCTCGCTTTAATGGCAGGAACGAAACGAAATCAAGACCTAAAAACCAGGCCAGGAATGTCACACGGCGTTCTATGCGTACAAGAGGAATGCTTCCGGATTTTGAAGGTCTCCCTCAAAATTTGTCTAGATGCTGCAATTTTCATTCTTGCAGGTATCATCCTCATTCGGGGTCTATTTTGGGGATTTCAATTCAGCCACACGTCTAGTCCAGGGTAAAGTTCATTAGAAATAGGCAAATAGTTTCCTTTATGTTTCTCAAGAACATCGTTGAATTTGTTCAATGGTTTTCGTGTTCAATGCAACTCGAGAAACATTATCCTCATTATGGGGCTCATCTGTTTTACCAACTCTAAAATTCTTCTCGTGTTTTTTCTTTTCATAGCTAGTTTAATGATCAATATGTTGAAACCATAGGTCTTTACGAGTTGTTCTGAAGGATTTATCTTGTTGATGGATGCTGAAAGGGAGGTCTTTGATCTAATATATTCTAGCCAATATTCCGTAAACTCCCACTCTCAACGATCAAATGATATGAAGTGCTTGTATTTTGGTGAAGGATCTGGAGTTTTTAACATCTGGGATGAGCAGATGGGAAAATGTAAACGAAAGGATGCTGCATTCAGATAGGAGGGAAAATTTGACTCCATAGACTTCAATTCAGATAGACTTCAATTCAGATAATCCCAACATAATGGCAACCAGTTCTCGTGATGGAACTGCCTGTATTTGCGATTTGAGAAGCATGGATGAAGATAGACAACGATCAAATGATACGAAGTGCTTGTATTTTGGTGAAGGATCTGGAGTTTCTAACATCTGGGATGAGCAGATGGGAAAATGTTCAAACGAAAGGATGCTGCATTCAGATAGGATTGACTCCATAGACTTCAATTCAGATAATCCCAACATAATGGCAACCAGTTCTCGTGATGGAACTGCCTGTATTTGCGATTTGAGAAGCATGGATGAAGATAGACCTAAGCCCTTGAAGACAGTGAGCTACAAAGGTTTTGTTTATTCTGCTCATTTATCACTCTCGGGAAAGAGCCTTGCAACCACAAGGTATTAACTACATTGTGATTTTTCAACTTCGAGCCTTACTGAGAAAAGAAAAAGAGTTAAAGAAGCAATTAGAATAGTTGAGATAAAAACAAATAGTCGAGTACATTTGCAGCACTCAACTTTCTGCTTAGAAACATACACATCAAGTTTTGGCTGAATATTACAGGCACCAATGCCTTCTTCCCTCCTTTCCGACGTATTAATTAGTTTTACTTCGTGCCCCTCCATAAAAATCTCTCTGTCAATTTCTTTTTACCCTATATATAAGAATTACCTTTTCACCTTAACAGTCTTCAAGATTAGTTTTCTCTTTCTACATAATTGGAATATATTGCTACACTAATTGAAATGGGGAGGAATTAGCTAATTTTGACTATTCTTGCTTTGATGGGTTTCTTTTTTATTTCTTCTTGTAGTTTTAACGATAACAACAATAATCAAACACACTCATCAGAACCATGACTAATTAAAAATGTTATTCGAAAGTTTAAGAGCCAAGGGTGAGATTTATTTTTAGATTAATTACAAAACCTGAATCATAGCTCTTACAATACTTTATCTCCTAAATTTTAAAACGTAATATCTGTACACTTAAAGCATGAATCATTAATAAAAATTGTCCTTTTATTAAAATTTTAATGAAAATTTGACAAATAATTTTAAAATCAAGGGTATGTTGGTAATCTTGCTTATAAAAATAACCACAAAAATTTATTAATGATTAAAAAGAAAAAAATCAATTAAAATCATAATACTATTAGGATCTCTTTTTTTTTTTCGATATATCACAATCTTTTTAAAATTTTATTAATTTTTTTACACCCAAAAAGCATTTTAAAAATTTAAAAGTTCTAAATGTCGATGAAAACTTTAAAAATATGAAAAAAAAAATTATCAATACTACCAGAGTTTTTTTTTTTTTTGAAAAATTTGTGTCATATTTTTTGTTATATTTTTCCCATAGTTTTAATTTCTGAATCATTTGAACTTGTTTCATATTTTATTTCTATTGTGTAGATTTTTTTAATTGAATGGTTTCTACAATTTCATTTTTTAGAGAACTTCTAAAATTTCGTAAAATTTCATATTGGATTTAAAAGTTTTGGGTCTGTAACTATTAAGTTCAATAGAAGTAATTGCACGATAATTTAAGATTTTATAAAAATTACCATATCATATATTAAATATTTTCTTTAAATGTCATTAAAAAATAAAAAAATTAGAACCTTCTGCAGTTAATCTCGTTTGATTTTTTTTTTTTAAGATAAAAGTTTAAATTACTATGAGATCGATATATGAATTTCTTGTTTAAATTAGCAAAAAAGATGTTAATTTTAAGATTAAGGACTACGACTGTCAAAATGTGAGTTGTTAAAACCATTATCATTTATTTTTAGGAGCTTGTTATGGAAATCACACTTTATTGTAGGACATGTTTTTAACTGTTATATATTTTGTCTAAATAATTGCATATTGGATAAAGAATATAAAAATGATAGAACTTAAGATAAATATTATGGTTGTTGGAAAACGAATAGGCAACAGAATTTTAAAAATTTTAAATCAGGGTATTTTTCAAAACACAAGTTTGATATGCTAAATACATAAATTAAATGACAAATCTTACTAACATCTTTTGTATAACGAAGTGAGCACGATTTCGTGTAGAGAAGAGCATTTCAGAAGAGCCTCAACTAACTGATCTTCTTTGTTATTATCTATCCATGATCGGAGCGTGGGTGGTCACACATCGTTCAGTTCTCTCTCCGGTGACTCTCCTTCCAACTACTTGAGAAGACCTAGAGCTAAGGTTCTTGATATTGAATAATAGCTCTTAGAGAGTCTCAGAGTTTCTCAAACTAGAGTATTCACTTTATATTTCTCAACTGATCTAAATAACTGAGAAAACTCAACCCTTATTTATAGTGGTTGAATCTTGGTATAATCCCTACCAAATAAGGCCTCAAAATTCGAATCTGGATCAACTTCTAATTAAAAAAAAAGCGTCTACAACGTGTATATAGATTATTGCATGGTCGATAGGCCAATATGGGAGATCGGCTTGCCAAACTTACTCCATCCATAGGCCGATCTAACACATCGGCCTGTCAAACTTGCGATAATCTAGATCCACTAGAGATAGAGCTTTAGTTTTAATTCAAATAATCCAATAGAAAAGTAATCTAACCAAAACAGTCATATCTAGACAATCTCATAGAAAATAAAATATTATCCAAATAATTCAACATATTTATCTTAAATTAATTCACAAAATTAATTCAATCGATAAACTAACATAAATCATTAAATCTGATCTTATTAAATTTCAGCCAATCTAATAATTTAATGTAAGTCACTAATATTGTTATAGGATTTATAATAAGCTTGCAAAGGAGACTCGATGGACATATACAGTTCAAACTCCTATAATTATAAAATAAAATATCAACTCTAACGTTGCTCCACTAAAAGCTTAGAGCTGCATTCTCAAACTATATAAAATTACAAAGCTTCAAACCTTCCATGACATATCATAATATGTTACATCCTTACAAGATATTCATAATCGGCTTAAAGATGAATTCCGTTTTATCTTCCCGATTATTTTTATCTTGTGTTCTATTATCACATTATTAGAATATTTACTATCCATAGATAGTATACCATTTAGCTACACCTATGTATCTAAATGGTTAAGCGCTCCAATCTTTCAATTACAAGATAATACATATAAAAGAATATCATTAACTCTACAAAAAGAGCTATGGATTCTATATCTATGAATAACGAGTTTATGTGAATTAAGAGTCACGTCTCCAATATACTATATGCGTACCATCAATAAGTCAGGATTACACCCTTTGGCATATTAAAAGACATAAGTTAAGAATACTGGCTTATCAGTCATTTCAGGATCAAGACATAACACATATGATTGTCGAAATTGATTTGCACAAACGGAATTATTAACTAAATCAATTCAACTTTTATGTCCCGATCCAATACATCATCGCCTATAACAATGCACCAATGTTTCTACTTGCGGAGTCCCACTCCGATGGCCAAGACAAACCATCTCCTGTTAATGATGTAGACAACATAACAATCTTAATATGAATAAAGCGCTCAACTTTATTCCCTTGATTACAGGTCTTATGATTTAGACCATTACTTTAAGATTCATGTCTTTCGTATAATCTGTCCATCATATGCACGATTCTTAAAGTTCAAACCGACAGTCTCAGACTTTTTTTTTTTGCTTATCATATGTTCAACAGAAATCAACATAAAGGGGACAAGATAAAATGTCTCCAAAAATATATTATAATATTTTACTTCTTGGGGCATCATATCTAACAATGGTTTCAAACAAAGCCCACCAATGTTAACATTTTTTTTTTAGCCTCATCAAGGTCATAAAAATCTCGTTATTTTATTAGATTTGCAACCACTTTAAAATTTTTTTATTACATTTTATAGTAGAAAGATATTTATAGTAGTAATTAACATATTTCATATGACTATTAATAAATAACAATTCAAATTTTAAAAGAATTACAAGGATAATATAAGTTTATTAAGAGCATCTCCATAATAATGCAAAATTATTTTGTCAATTTGAATTTCAGCATTTGAGTAGGAAATCATTCTCTAATGTAATGCTACCCTTGGTGCTTGATTCATCCTATATACTTTGCAACAAATTACAAAGTATAGTGTATGTCAAAATTTTACATTTTATTGCTATTGGTTATTAAATTTACTTTTTCATTTGATCGTTATAACATTAATGTTTTCCAATTATTTTACAATTAAAATTTTCTTTTTTTCCCTAAATAAAGTTAATTCTTACAACTTTCAAAGCATGATGATTATGACAAAAGTAGATAAGCATTTAAAATAGCATCATGCATTATACAACAAATAAAAATAACATATCACATATTCCATATTTACACTTTTTGTTACCTAATTATATTGATATTAGCATTTTTCATTAAGCATGGTCCTTACAAAATTAGTAAATATTGGTAAAAACAGTATATTCACTCTTAGGTAGGTCTCCAATTTATCAAACATAGAGTAAATTTAAGATCTACTCTGTAGATCCTAAATTTATTGCTATTTATTAACTTAATTAAAATTTCTCTCCTTTATTTTTAGGGAAAAATCATGGTAAGACCCTTTAAAAGGTTTCAGTGACAAGACTTATTTATTAACCATTAGATATGCATGCAATGGTTGAAGAGAAATAAGCTTACCATTGCTTTGATAAATCCACCCATACACAATCACAACTAGGGTTGGCAAATCGTATTATGTGCCGTGTTCGTGCCAACACGATTACAACACAACATGATTATGCTTAACACGAACACGGCATGATTAATAAACGTGCCTAAAATATAAACACGAACACGAACACGACACGCCTATAACACGCGTAACACTACACGACATGATTAACACGATTAATAAACGTACCAAAAATATAAACACGCACGACTCGTTTACAACACGCATAAAATGACACGATTAATATTTGTATTCGTATCAACCCGCTTACAACACGATTACTATTTGTGTTCGTACCAACCCGCTTACAACACGATTATAAATAGTATTCATACCAACACATTTATAACACATAACACAATTAAATTACTTAATATTTATTTTTTTACTATATAATTTCATATTTTTTTACTATAAAATTATAATAATATTTATTTATTATATTTTTTTACTATAAAATTATAATAATATTTATTTATTAAATATTTTAAACTGAATTTTCTCTCCAATATTTTAAAGAGCCCAATCTTCTAAAGAGCTCAAATTGAAGAACTATTATTTTAAAACCATTTGGCTTAATTGGCAACCAAAACCGAATGTAAAAACAAGGGGAGCTCGTCTTATATAGGGAAGAGTTGTAAAATATTCTACTCTCCTCTCCTCTCAATGTGGGGCTTTTGTGTATGAGTAAAAAAACCATAATAAAGATAAAAAAAGGCATTCATTTAACACTAGTTGCTTATCTAGTGTGGTGGTGAGGCAAGCAATAACACACTCCAAGTGTAAGGTTCGATTCCTTGCCTGGCAAATCTGAATTTTTTTTTTAAGCTTATATTATTTAATATATAAATATATATTTCTTGATTGATTTTTTAATTGGCTTAAATTAAAAACAAATTAAAAATTAAGGTTACATATCCTAGGTATATATTCTAATAATAATTAATAGGAAGAATGGTTTATAAAGTTATAAAACATATCTTAAACTTAATTAATTAGTTTCAACAACCTATTAGTTTTGATTACATTAAGGTTACATATCCTAGGTATATATTCTAATAATAATTAATAGGAAGAATGGTTTATAAAGTTATAAAACATATCTTAAACTTAATTAATTAGTTTCAACAACCTATTAGTTTTGATTACAAATTTTACATTCTATATTTTCTTATATTTTATTTTAATAAATATACTTGAAATATATTTCTTTTACTAAATACTATAGTTATTAAACGTGCTATAAACGTGCGGGTCGTGTCGTGTTGACACGTTTACTGCACGTTTAATTAAGCATGTTAAACGTGTTAGCACGAATCTAACACGTTTATTTTTAGCTTTTTTTTGGTTTTAAGCTTATATTATTTAATATATAAATATATATTTCTTGATTGATTTTATTGATATTTTAGTGAAAACATAGGTCTAAAATTGAGGTATTTTTTATATAATTGTATTTTTGGTATAATCACTTAACTTAACAAACTTAAAAACGGGTTTTTTAATTGGCTTAAATTAAAAACAAATTAAAAATTAAGGTTACATATCCTAGGTATATATTCTAATAATAATTAATATGAAGAATGGTTTATAAAGTTATAAAACATATCTTAAACTTAATTAATTAGTTTCAACAACCTATTAGTTTTGATTACAAATTTTATATTCTATATTTTCTTATATTTTATTTTAATAAACATACTTGAAATATATTTCTTTTACTAAATACTATAGTTATTAAATGTGCTATAAACGTGCGGGTCGTGTCGTGTTGACACGTTTATTACACGTTTAATTAACCGTGTTAAACGTGTTAGCACGAATCCAATACGTTTATTTTCGTGTTATTCGTGTCAACCTATTTATGGCCCAATTAATATACATGCGTTCCAAACCCGTTTATATCGTGTCATTTTTGTATCGTGTCATCATACCGTGTCTGAAATTACCGGCTCTAATCACAACCTAATTTATCATAAACCTAAAAACCAAAAATAGAAAAGGAGATCAATCTCCTTCATCGTCGCTGGCGAGCTCGTGAAATCTAGTGAGTCCTTTCACGTATGACACGGCTGCGCCGAGCTCAGGGACGATCCTGACGGCATGCTCCAGTCACCGAATGCTGAAGTCTAGAGGAAGGACTCCGTCATTGGCTTAAATTTAGGGAGGAATTCGTCATCGGAGGGAGAGGAAGGAGCATTGTGGCTGACGTAGCACAAAACGACGTGGCTGTAGAGTTGAATTTCGAAGATGACGACATGGTTGTCGAGGACGATTGGAGGAGATCAAGGCTTGACACTGTGCGTGACGCTGGCGGAGCAGGCGAGCTCGGCGTCGTCGACCTCAAAAGCGATGGCGCGGACGGCGAGGCCATGTGAGGCAGAGGAGAAGAGGAAGGCAGCGCGGTTGATGGCCGTGGGGACCCATGGGGCTGTCGTCCGTCGACGATTTCTTCGACACCGTGGTCGTCGAACTTGACAACGCCGACGTTGACGCCTTCTCCCTCTCCCCCTCCCCCTCCCCCACCGGTGACGCTGCCGCTCCTCCACCCGCCTTCTCCCTGTCCTCCCCTACTGTTGACGCCGTCGATCAGGACTACTGGAGTTTTTTTTATTTTTTCCTTCATTTTGTTTCTCTTATTTATCAGGTTTTTTAATTTTCCTTTAAAAAAATTGATTTTAATTTGATTCTGTAAGAGAGAATCTATTATAATTAGATAGAGTTGAAGTTTTTAAACCACTAGATTAAATCTAACAACTTAAAAAACAAATCTCCAAGATAAGACTCTATTAGTGGGTTTTATCATATCATTCTCTTTATTTTTATTCTTCTAAAAAAATTGGTTATCTCCTTTTTACCATCACCTTGCGTTAGGAGCCTAGAGACTTCTTTTCCCCTTTCCCTTTGGATCTTGTAATTGTTCAATTTTTATGTTTTGGCTCAACCACATGTTTAGTCCCTAAACTATGACCAAATTATATTCCACAACTTTTATCCCAAAGCGTATCTTTATTCGATCTAATTGTTTTAAAATAGGTTTTTTTGTCCATTAGATTGTTAAAATCTCAACGAGAAAAGGTGTGAGGATCATGTGCGGGTTTGTGAGAGAAATTTTGTAATTTAAAAGATGTTTTAAAAGCCAAGAACCAAAACAAAATTTAATCTATAATTCAGATATACCCAAAAACCCGTTGCTTGGAAATGGCATATGCATAATTCTGTCGAGTTTTATCTTTGTCAATCCATTCTTTATTGCCCCACTTCCTCTGCCTTTCCAAGAAGAGAGAAGAAAAAAATGAGAAAGAGCCACGCTAGGTTGATTCTTAGGCCATGATACTTTTTCTGGTTTTCTTGCAAAAAAAAGAAAAAAAAAACCACTAGATATGGTACTTGTTCTGTCTAGGACTGCTATGAATGATTCAGAAACCGACATGCGAAGAAAGAGTTTCGCACCTTTCACTTCATGCGGAATCGAAAACATGTCAAGTCCCTTTTACACTACTCTTTAGTAACTAAAATGGTCAAAGTGGTGAACGCAAATATGAAGTCACATAATTTGGTAGGGCAAAATATTTACTTATAGTTTCTTTTAAACATACAGAATCTGAAATTACTAATAAAAATGTGCATAAAAAGGAATCAACAAAATGTTGCAACGAATTACGCTTTGCGCAAAATAAGCCTCCTTTCTCGCTTGTATTCAACTTCATCTCTCTGATGCATGATTATAAGAGCTCTTCTCACCTGCCATGCGTATTCATAATTTATAATAAGTACATATTTGTGTTAAATGAAAACATGTAAAAGAATGTATTGGCTTTTTATAGATGCCACTTACAGTAGATTCATTCATCCCCATTCTAGTGAGCTCATCAATCAGCTTCCTCTCTGATATGTGGTTCCCAATGCCTATTCTCCTTTTTATCTGAGTTTCTGCTTGCTGTTCAAGGGAAGAAAAATATATTTTAACCCTGATCGGAAAGATTTAAGAGAAACAAAAGAGAAAATGAACATCAAGTTGACAAAGTATCTGCAGACCTTAATTTCATTTGCCATCTCAGGAGTAAGATTAACTTGTTGATTTATTCCGGACCTTGCAGCGTCCATTGTTGAAACTGTAAAAAGTCTTAAAGCTTCCTGCACATTTTCTTCAGTAGCAATATGGGACCTGAAGTCATGGGTAATGGAATGAGTGGGACCTCAGAAGCAAGAATGACGACAAAAGGGAAGAGGGAGGGGAAAGGAAAATAGTAGCATCTGAGAAAAGTTTAATTTGGTGTTTTTTTCTGTACCAAAGACGGTTATGGCAATTAGCAAGTCGCAAATTACCCAGAAGTTAATCATTATCCCTCCAGTTTCTTAAAAGCCAGAGTTGAAAATAAGATTACCAAGTAAAGTTACCTTTTAATGCCATTTGTACAACAGCAAACTGTAACAATCGTGCTCAGGTTTTTTGGCCATAAAAGCTCGTAAAATTCAAACCCCAAATATTTAACAAATCTAATTCAGATGAAGACTTAACACCATCGTCTCATAGCTAAAATTCCTATCTTTACTTGGACAGAAAATAATGGCTACAACAGTTATGAGCATCAAACAAAACACGATGCATGAAAAATATCAAGTCAACACAGGCACTTACAGTTTCATTTTTGCTAGGGCTTCACTCAATCGTACAATAGCTTCTAGCTGCCTTACGGTTATCGGTATTGCGGCAGCCTCTCCGGTTTCATTTGCCTGTCGTCTCATATCCTACAAGAAAATCAACAAAATACATGGCTTATCAAATAAATTTTATGAATGGTAGTGTGGGTGAAGCAATTGGCTGGCAATTTTAAAATAACTTCTGAGCACCATGCTAGAGCTGTTATGGTTTATAATAAGTAGCACTAGGAGTACCTGTCTGATTTTGACGTAATTATTTTGTAGTAAGGTGGATGCAGAGTCCGACAAACGGGGATGGCATTCCGTTCGACAATAATGTATATACCTACAAGTTTGCAATAAAGGAGTTGATTCTCATCAGTATCACGAAAGAGACATTGTAAAGAATTCAAAGCTAATTTGCGTTATGTTAACCTCTTCAGCCAATTCTCTTCTTTCGAAGTTCTACTGTCACCAAGGGTTGCATCTGCAGAGGCATGAACTTTTATGATATGGCTTGCAATGATCTGTTTAAAAGAAAACCGAGTCAGTCTTTTATAGATTATCATGTTGCAAGAAACAAAACAAAAACTTTTGGCGTTTAAGCATATTTTTTGTTAAAATACCATAAAAACAGTTCTCTGAGAAAACTCTTTCAAATTACCTTATCTTGACTGTACATCCTGATATCTTTGACAATGAAGATCAAATCAAATCTAGAAAGAATTGTAGTCTGCAAATCAATATTATCCTGAGCAGTCTGGAAGATGAAAAGGATTCTAATTAGTTCTCAACAGGAGGTAACAATTATGCAATAAACGAACTAAAAGTGATAAGCCAGGAAGATGGCAATGGACCTTGAGATCATCATAACGTCCAGAAGGAGGATTGGCAGCTGCGAGCACAGATGTTCTAGAATTTAGAACAGTTGTTATTCCAGCTTTAGCTATTGATATGGTTTGCTGCTCCATGGCTTCATGGATTGCAACCCTAAGCCACGTATCGAATGTAAGTCTCTAAAGCTCATGGCAAAGTATAAGTTTATCAAGATTTCTTCTAATTCAAGTTACCTATCTTCTGGTCTCATTTTGTCGAATTCATCAATGCAGACAACACCCCCATCTGCCAAAACCATAGCTCCTCCTTCAAGATAAAACTCACGCTGGAATGCAAGAGGTTAACAAAATAAAAAAAATTATCCAAGACGGCAATGGGCAAGATTGTACACTAGGACGATTGTTAGAAAAGCTAAAGATAGAAATTAAAGTCTTTTAAGACCAAGAACTTACAGAACTACTATCTCTGATGACAGAAGCTGTAAGACCAGCAGCTGATGAACCTTTTCCTGAAGTATAAACAGCCACTGGAGCTGTCTTCTCAACAAACTTGAGAAACTTCAAGAGAAAAGAGGTAATACCAAATTAGTGAACCCTTCTTAAAGTTAAGAACAAGTTTTAGTGTGCCTAGACAAAGTGCTCAGAATTTTCCACTAAATGAGGTTTAGACAACAATTTCAATAGATTTGCCGCTCAGTGCCACTTGGCTCATAATAAACCAGAAAAGACAACTATCAAACCTGTGATTTAGCAGTAGATGGGTCCCCCAAAAGCAACACATTTATATCTCCCCTTAGCTTCACACCATCCGGCAGAATCTGCCGACAAAGAATCGATCATACAAAGCATATATCTTATCTGAAAGAAAAATTAAAATTTGGTTATTTTTAACTTTCGAGATACCTTTCTTGATCCCCCAAATAGGAGGCAAGCTACAGCCTTCTTCACATCATCATGGCCAAATATAGAGGGTGCAATTTTGGAGCATATGTTCTTGTATGCCTCAGGGTCTGCAGCAAACTTCTTGAACTCTTCTATCTACAAAAGTGCATTTTTTATAAAAATAAAAACTGGTAACAGAGTCAAGCACAAAATGTTTCATTTAGAATCTATTGCAGTACAACTTTATTACAAATACATGACCTATAGGATTTATCAATGCTCTCGTCCATGGATAGCAGAGAAATGGTAAAAAAAAAAAAAAAATAGTAAGGAGAATACGTTTGTATAAAAACTCCAACAATTACCTCTTCTGGCGTAAAAGCAGATGGACCTCGCGAATTGGCCTCATTTGCTTGTTCGATTCCTACAACTCTGATATAAGGCTGTCTAACAGCAACTGCCCCTTTGTGACTGCAGTAACCAAATAAAGAAAATACCAAAATCAGCTATGAAAAGTACGAATCCAACTAGATTAAACACTCATCACAAGGTTTAAACGGTTCTTACGATGTGGAAGAATTGGAAGCTTGGTAGATACTGTATATTCCCATGATGGTTAATCTTGTTCCAGGCACGATAGTTTGGACAAGATGTCGGTCCACTGATAGAAGCATGTTTCTTGGAAGCTCACCAGTAGGTACATCCTTCAATGGCCAAGAAAACATATCGTTAGCTAAGCAAAAAAAAAAAAAAAAATGTTTGTTCTGTTTTTCCCCTTTTCCTGGGGGTTACATACCTCTGGATTTTCCTGCAATTTCAAGGTTTGTTGATCAACATACTTGCTCTTATCAGGTACCACCACCCACGGATCAAGTGGGCAAGGATCTTCACCTGCCTACAAAAGTTCCAAGTGCTTGCTATCATTTTCCAAGGCAGAATAATGCAAGAAACTGAATCAACTACGAAATTTTTCTTTTTTCTTTAGCAGAAGAATGCAAGAAAAATGAATAAACTTGGTAGTTGGTAACTAGTAAGAGATAAACCTGTGGAACATGGCCACAAGAACGAGGGACAATGGCCCCACCAAGGCCCGGCTTACAGGCAACTCTCTGCACATTTTTACAGTTCTTGCACATCACAGTCACATATGTCGCCTTGGCCTTAACCCTCGAAGCAGCTATAGTGATTCCAGCTATTTTCACCAGTTTCGATATATATTGAGCCTATTCATTACCCACATAAAAATTCTGAGTAAAAGAAAATCCCCAAAAATATATCATTTGAAGACAATTCCTTAAACTCTGAAGAACGCTAAACAACATGCGAAATTAGATCCGAAAAACTCCATTTCCTCAAGATTTCGACGAAACAAAGCAGATAATGAAAATAAAAGAGACTAAGACAAAGAAATAACCCCGAGCGACCGCATCGACACGGGATCCTCCTTGGAAGTAAGCAAAATCTGGACGTCCTCAGGCACCGGTTCCTCCAACTGCCCTTCGTTTCCAGCCACCTTCGTCTTCAAATTCGCCAAAACCTGCCCCGCTGCATTCTCGAACTACAAAAAAGGAGAAGAAAACAAAAATGAGGCCGAGAAATGATAAGAAACGAAGGGAGAGATTGGGAATTTGAAGATCCTTACCAGAGGCAAGAAATCGGCGGGAGAAGAGCGGAGCTTGGCGGGGAGATCGGAGTCAAAGGCGTGGAGATCTTCCAGGTCGACGAGCAGGAACTTAGGGTTGTGGAGGAGGCTTTCTCTATAGGGAAAGACGTTCTTCTCGGTCTCGAAGCTTCGGATGAACTCCTTGAACTTCTGGAGAACGGAATGGTTGGTGGCGGCAGCGGCGGAGGAGGAGTTGTCTCCGATGCCACCGGGGCCGGAGCCGTCACCGAGCGACTGCGCCTGGTCGCTGTAGTAGATCGCTCCCTCGTCCCACCCAGACATCGTAGTCCTCTCTCTTGCTTTCTCTCTCTATGTCTCTCTCTCTCTCTCTCTCTCTCTCCCTAGAGTGGTTTGGGAAATTGGGAGGGGAAAGTTGGGTTTGGAAGAGAGGACAATGTAGAGCTGCTGCTCCCCTTTTTGGCGGGAAAATTTTGGCGGTAAATGACGATATGGGTGGGTCCCAAGTTGGCGGTCGCACCTTTTTTTTTTTAAGATGAGGGCTGCATTAATTTCACTTTTCACATTGAACTATGCAAGTTATTTTATTTTAGTCCCTGAATTTTGCAACGTCCAAAATTACATCCATAAATTATTTAACTTGTCTCATTTTGACCTTTTCGTTACTAAATCTGTTAAATATTAATGGAATTGAGTCAATAATTTCAGTTTTGTCCCCCCTAAACTCTCCATTTGACCCTTAAACTTTAAATTATAACAAGTCATACCCTTAAACAATAAAACTTGTCTTATTTTGACTCTTCAATTATGAAATCTATTATATATTGATAAATTAAGCAACATATGTATGCACTTGATCAATTAATTGTAAATCATCGATCAAGATTAAATCTTTTTTAATCAAATTTAACACATCTCAAACCTACAAATAGGGAATTTCATAAACAAAATACATTTTTTTGACTTAAAATTAATAAGAATTTTGAGGTTTTGTTTTATAATTATTGAGTTTAATTAAGAAAAGTATTCATTACATTATATCATTTGCGTAATTTTTAACTCCAAAATTTAAAAATAAAAATGACAAGTACATTATGTTATATAATAGTATATATACATTGTTTTCATTAGGAATCTCTATATTCAAGTGTTTTTCCTTATTTGTTTATATTTTTTTCTTCTTAATTCATTTTAAATCATATGATGGAGAAATTTGATAAAACTTCTTGAGCAAAAAAAAAGAGAGTAAAACTTTCATCAACAAAATTATAAAAAATAGTAAAACTTGTATAATGGACAAACAATTTAGAGATTTTGCTTTCAGAATATATGTTGAAAACAAGTATAGAGCTAAAAGATCAAAACAGTCATTTGTCTTAATCTACAATATTTAATAGAGTTGATGATAAAATGGTCAAAACAGGACAACCTTCATAGTAAAGTGTATGATTTGTTACAGTCTAAAGTGTAGGGATCAAAATTGGATAACTTGCATAGATTAGGGGCCAAAAATGAAATTGTCAGCTCAATTCCGTTAATATAACGGATTTGATAACGAAATAACCAAAATATGAGAAGTTGAATAGTTGAGGCATGTAATTTGCTGTATTTTTCAAGGGTCAAAATGGAACAAGTTGTATATTTCAAGGGCCAAAAATGAAATTAACCTGCAACTTTTTCGACTAGTCTTTTTTAAGGAAACTTTTCCTATAAGAACCTCTTATCGATGGTGTACATTTTAAAATTGTTAGATATTGTCTAAATTACTTTTTAAATTAAGGGCTGAAATATAGATATCCATCAATAGGTAATTTTTTTTAATGGTTTTCACCACAAAAGTTGACTTAAAAAAAAGAGTCAAAATTTAAGACAAAATAGTAAATAGTTGAATTTTGATAAATTATTCTCTCGAGAGTGGTAGAGCTAGAAATTTTATTCAGTAGGGGCACTGTAAAAAAAATAGAGAGAATATTTAATTGATTGAATACATTAATGTATATTTTTATTATTAAGTAAGGCACAATTATAATTTATATTGGCACAAAAATATTTTTTAATTATCTAGTAGGGACATGGTTATAATTTTTCTTACAACATAAGAGTGGATCTAAATTTAAAAAAAAAAATTGAGATAAAAGTTTAAATTTCAAAAATTGAGTGGGGGCAATATATAATGGTTCCGCCAACAAAACTTCAGTCAAAAAAAAAAAGTGCGGAAGTCCCAATTAGACTTTGCTAAGTAAATAAGATTAACGTAATTTGGTCATTTTGTCTTTTTTTTTAGCAGAATCAATTATTCTTTTTTAGCGAAACAAATTGATTTTTTTATGGACATTTGCGCCCAAAAAAAAAATAAGTCTTTGTTGAACGTCTATAATGCCGTGGTTGTCTTTTTTTTCCTTGTAATATGTTTCTAGTAGATATTCTTGATGCTACATATTAAAAAAATATTAACCAACTCAAAGATACAAGAACATTACAATTCACCATAATGTATTTGGCAGGCTAAGGTATGGGTCCGTGTGAAATAAACTCTACTTTGCAAGCACTGATAATGAAAATATGTTCTTAGCAAAATATATATGTGTGTGTGTGTGAGAACAAATCCAAGATTTCAATCAGTGGGTACAATATGACAAAATATAAACTAAATTGTAGAAAATAAGATAAAATTTTAATTTTTTTAAGATAAAGTAGTAAAAAAAGATAAAATTTTTAATCTTTTTATAAGCTAAACTTGTATAAATATAAAACTAAAGAATAAATATAAGCATGGTTGTAGGTATGATCTAGTAGTAAATTTATGCCCAACTTTATACAATATGAAGAATTCAAATCTCTCATGTCCGAGTTAGAAAAGGAAAAACAAATATAAGCATTAAAACTAATATCTTAAAAAAGAAAGTTCACTAATCTCTAAAATAGTTTATTTTAGACCAATTGGTACATATGTTTGCGTATATTAATATATTAATTGTGGCTATTGGAGCCAATCAATCTTGAGGAGAAAAATAAAATTAGGGGGCAAAAGTGACAACAAAAAAGATGAGATGGATGAAAAAAATAATGGTAGGAAAAGAAATAAATAAAAAGAGAGAAGACTTTAAGGGGATAAAAAATTAGAATTAAACTAGTCGAAAACCCACCCATTGTTGTAGAGAATATTTGCGTTATATAAAAATTTGGAAATATTTACAGTATAAAATTAGTCTATATGTACAAATATATATATATATATATATATATATATACACACGTACATTGATATAATATTGTATTCAAAAGTTTTTTACCATGTTTTATAGCTTTATCCCTTTTCTTTGGTTCTTCCTTACTGCAAAATATAGGAATGCAAAAAAAATTAATAGCAATAATTATTAAGGAAGTTAAAAATATTGGATTATTTGAATTGTAAATTAAAGGATTTAAAAGTAGTTATATTGTGACGATCCTCCCTGCGTGGCCGTCACTTAACTTAACGTAATCGTAAACTTAAACATACTTATTAATTAAGTACTAAAATTTTGGAATAATTTTTTTTTTTAATTTCTTAGAATGGATTCTTGTTGTGAAATCCTTGACATGAAACCTTAGAGGGAATAATGATTATTTCCCAAACTTAGTAACAATGATTTCTTAAAGAGAAAGAATTCTCAACATACAACTTTAAAAGATGTAATAATCATTTCTCGAAAACTTAATTTCGTAACTTAACAAAATACATGAATTTCTTAAACATGATAATAACGTAATAATAATCATTACGTTTTAACTTAATTATAATTTATAAATCATGATCCTTTACATAACTCATAATATTTATTTCTTGAAGCATAACTATAGTAGTTTCCTTGAACTTTTCTTTTTAAACATAAGGATAATTATTTAGCAACTATTACTTTAAAGACATTTCTCAATTTAAATAAAACTATTTTTCAAAACAATTTTAAATTAAATATTAAAAATAAAATCCCATTTAAATGCTCTTTAAAACTTTCTTAACAATTATTTATACATTTTACTTGTAATTTAACATCTTAAAAATAACATATTATTTTCTTAAAAGTAAACCTTTTTAAACTAACCGAAACATAACTTCTTACAACTTAAACTCTCAAGTTTAAGATACCAATTTACTAAAGCTTCTCATTTAAACTTTCATAATAATTTCATAAAAACATATTCATAAATTTCATTTCTTAACATAACGTAAAACTTTAATAATCATTTTTAATTCTAAATAAATTTATAATTTTCTTACTTAAAAAGTTCGTGTATTTGTTGCATTGTCTATTGCAACATTCTTAAACTTTAAAATCCTCTAAACCAAGATCGTGTAATTACAAGCTCGGTTTTTAAAGCATAATTACGTAAATTATTTACTTATTTATGTGCACATATTTTAATAAGGTGTAAACATACGAAATTTCATAAAATAAAAATGCAAAAATATTACATTGCGTGAGCGGTATCCATTCCCATCTTCGCCATTCGTCCGCCGCTCACCACTGCCCATCAAGTGCTGCTGACAGTTTTTCTTACCTACAGCATGAACATATTTAAATGAGCTTTCGCTCAGCAAGTAGGCAATTAGTCTCGCAAAACATAAATAAAAACCATTTTTATAAAAATATGCATGAGCATTTTATGCTTGCTTATCAAGTTGAATTATGCTTAATTATTTAAGCTGTATCTTATCTTCTTACTTTGGGCCCGATGACCGTACCAGTTGCGCGCGAATCTTGAGAAGTTAGGGTTTGTGAGGTCCCAACGACACCAAGATTATTCATTTTTTTTTAACATGGAGCCTCCCTGTGGGTTAGGAGGTTGGTACGACACTCTTAACTTGTCTTATAAGTTTCACTTGCATTATTGTGTGTATGTAGTATGATTTATCACTATATGAAATCACAATTTCATAATTCTTGAATCTTAAATCATAATCGTGCTTGACTTGAAGGTGATCAAACAATATAATTTAAATATTGCATGCATCACACATTATTCATCACATCATCATCATGGCATTTCACATCATTTCATAACATAGCATATCACATCATAACATATAACAGTGTAATAAATCACTGGTCATGCATTTTCATAAATTTTATGAAAATATTTAAAATTAATTTATTTTTAAACTATTCATACTGTAGGCGAGATTCCTACTTACCTGGACTCCGTACTGAGCGGGTCCAGTTGCATCTCGCTGTATCTGCAGTCTGCGCAGTATCCTCAGCAGTGCTCCTCGAGCAGCCGTGGATGGCTAGGAATGCTCCATGGAGATTCATTACTGCTGAAAACACCATTCTAGACTCCGTTACTGCATTTTGAATCACCTCGATCCGCGTGCAGTCGGTACCGAACGATTTTCACCAGAGTGGAATTTGCTTGAACGGAGGTCACCATCGTATTCAGAGCGTCGAAACGAGTCGGGAGGTGGTCTCAGATCGTCGATCGGAGGTCCGGATCACAAAATCCCAAAATGGTGGTTGACCGGCCGTTGACCGCCATTGACCACAGTCAATTGGCTTGGTTGACAGCTGGGCTTGGGCCTACCCCCCCTAATTCGATCCTTCTGAGTCTAATGGCGGTGTCAATTTTTTCCAATTCAGCCTCTAACGTAGCCAATCGAAGCTTGACATTGGCGGCAAAAATGGAGGTTTCGATCTCCCATCTCCAGTGATGGCTCGGCCAAATTGGATTGGGGCTTTTGTTCCCCACGGTCGTCTGAGCATTTCCCCTCTAATGGTGGGGCTTAACATGGTATGGAATGACGGCTCCACCTCCTCACGGTGGCTCTAGGCGGCGGGTCACGGTTTTTCGATGATCGGCGATCGTTTTGTGAAATTGAGGGGCCGAATTTCTTCCTCTCATTCCTCTAAGCGTTTTCATGCCATCAATTTGGCACAAAACCATCGGGGATGATGAACCCGATTCTCCCACGATGGCGGCGACTGGCTTCGGTGTTCTCCGACGATCGGCAGCTCAGCGGCAGAAATTGATTGAGGCAAATCAATCCCCGTGAGGCTCTGAACGTTCTCCCCCTTTCAATTTGGGGTGTAGTAGCTAGGAACACCTTCATCGGTGTCTCACGAGGCGGCAACGACGGACGCTTTCAATCTCCGATGGCTGGCGGCTGTGGCGTGAAATTGGGTGAGGGGTTTTACTCTCCGTCGCCCTCTGAGCGCAATGGTGGTGGCGGTGTGTCACAACGCTGCCGTGAACGGCGGCATCGAGAGGTGGCGCGGCGACGAAAATGCGGTGGCTCCGACAAAGCTCCTCCGGCCAAATCGAGCTGTAATATTGGTGCCATTCTCTTCGTCTCTTCGTTCTGAGTCCGTTGACACCAATATCATGTCGATCGGAGCTCGGACGGAGGAGGAATCATGTTGGAAAGATTGGGCTTTTCGACAGCTTCAACCGGCGTGTGTGGCTTCCTCCGGTGACGTTTTGGGTGGCACGGCACACCATTGGAACCAGCTCAACGAGAGCTTTCCAATGGTATGGGTGGTGTCAAAAATGGAGGTCGGATCTTGGACTGTGTTTGAGGGGAGAAAGAGAGTAGAGAGCGAAAGTAGAGAGAGAGAGACAAGCTAATTCTATTGGCTGGTTAGATTTTTTTTTTTTTTTGTATATTTATAGACAACTTGTGGTCCACATATTCCAAACCGTGTAGTATCGGATAGATCAAATTTGATCTGTAACTTTTAAATTTTTGTGGATATAATTATACTTTTAAAAACTGTGATTTATTTGCACTTTAAAAATAATCACATAAATTTTCAATTCACTTGTTGTATTATCTTTTTTTTTTTTGTGTTACTGAAATATTCATGTTGACATAAAAATCATTTTCATAATTTTATCCATAATATATGGATTTTGTGATTCAAATTTTGAAACAATAAACTTTGATACATTTATCTTCAAAATCGATGATTAATTATTTTCACAACTATATATATATATATGTATATATGTATATGAATTCTAAGAAATATATTGTGCATTTAAAACTTTGCTCAATATTACTATTTTATTATTTTTTTTATTTTTATTTATTTATTTATTTACTATTATTTTCAAATTTTAAAAACTTTAAATTTATAACATATTCTTTTCATTAAAAATTTTCATATTGTAAACTTCAAGTTTCATTTTAAAAACAATAGTTGTAATTTGTAAAAGTTTTGTAAATTAATTTGACTATCAAAAGTCAATTTAATTTAAAATTTCAAACTTAGCACAATCCGTGCTTTACGAACTACTTCTTATAAAGAACCATTTATGGGTCCACATCTTACCAACAGGTCAGCGTTTGTGAACTCCATCTATGCTCTCTTCTTCTTCTTATTCACTATTATTTTAATAACTGATATTACTATTATTGTCATTGTTATTACAACAATAATAATAATAAACCTTACATAATTATTAATGTGTACAATAATTAATTATACACATTCAAAACATTGAAATTCTTACATCCTTGAACTTGGTGCTCACCATTTTGAATTTATGGTATGGAGCTCATGATCACTATTGATCTGGGTTTCTTTTACTAAACTGTTTGTTGGAAAATGCCATTGTCATGAAATGAGTGAATGAGAAATTGATGCTCATTAGTAAAGATTAATGGAGGTCATAAACCTCATGTTGTAACACCCAAATGCATGGTTTAATAGGTGATTATGAGCATCATAATCATCAAAAAATGAAAGGTTACAATCAATGGTTTAATGGGAGATTATGAGCACCATTATCATGGAATATGGAGGGTTGCAACCTATGCCATTATGCACATAAATTCTGAATAAAGGCTCATTATAATTTAGATTGTAACATCTATTTTCTTAAGCTTATATATTGAACACTCCTCCACATGTTTGAGATATAGAGATATAGAATATGCACTAAAAAGTCATAGAGATTTTCTTTGTTTTTCAAGTACTATCTAGTTTGTTGTAGTCATTTTTTTTGTGATAGAAAACACTGTTTCAAGTTCGCCGGAAACGGTATCTCATAGTGCTTGAGATTCCGTTGCTAGTCGTTGTATCCTGGGAGACAGACGTCCATCGAATCCTCGTGCACAACCGGAGGGGACGAATCTATTTTAAGGAAAGCGTGACCTACACGTGCCTCGACCATTTTCATCTAATTTTCTCGTTG
>CAMOHE010047084.1:0-11157 GCA_946598075.1 Artocarpus hirsutus
AACCTTCGGCAGAAGTGGACACAAGTTTCGAGTTGTTTGAATATTTCTCCCACAATAATTGTTTATTACTTGAGGCGTATTTGAGCACGTATTACGTAAATTTCTTGCTGCAATATTTTTTTTTCCTAAATAAGTCGCAAATGGGTTCCTATTACAAGAATCAAGGTTATAAATATTTTTGGTGGAAAAAAATGAGTAAATTTTTGCAAAAATAAGTAAATTTTCGCTTATACATGCTTAAATCAGTTTGGGGCGATTATTACACATGAAAAAAACTTTAACTAAACATTGTGCAAAATTTTTGCCACAAATTAACCAAAATGATAGATGGATCAGGGATTATTAAGAAGATTTAAGGTCCATTTGTTTCGAATAATATTTATGGGGTGTTTGAAAGGGGTTCCCACCACCCAACCAAACAGGGGGTTAGACTCAATAGACTCAAATTTAGATTCGAGTATCAAGAATCCTTTAGATATATGTTTGTTTACCCAAAAATCTGAATCCTTTGAGTATAAAAAATTCAAGTTCTTAGAGTTCTTATTCCCCTAAACTTTTGACATTTATATATTTTTGCTATAGTAAAAACTAAAATTTTCTCTTTTATGTTTGAAGAAAAAAAATTATAACTTCTTCATTTGATATCCAATTGAGATGATTCTTTTTTCATTGTGTTTCTAGTAAAGAGAAGAAAAAATTAAGATCCATATTGTGTATTTTTTAGCATCATTAACATTAAGATTTAGTTAGATTTGTTAATAAATCAAAAACTATTTTTACTACCTTTCTAAAAACGAATTCCAATTTTATTCCATACTCAGATTAAAACCTCAATGCATACCTAAACACGAATTTGGATAACAATTCAAATCACTAAAACTCAAATTCTAACTCAAATCATACTAACTTAAATCAAATCACTAATTCGAATACATTTACCAAACGGACCCTTAGTATTTTCAGAGAATTGGATGACAATTATAATTAACTTTTTCGAAATTAAGCATAAGGAGAAGAAAATAACAAATTTTGAATTTCAAGGTAAAATATAGGAAATTTGAAGTAATTGCTTGATTGATATCTCAGTCAGTGAAGAAGACCTGTAATGGACAGTACCTAGGATGCCACAAGGAGAATGCGCCATGTGCCAATGATCTTAATGCTATTTCACTCGTAAGAATATCCTTCCCTCATTTTGAATTCATTTACATGACAATTATTTCTTTTTTATTTTGGTTAATTCGTGGCTCACAAGAATTACTTGGATTCTTTTGCCTTTCTTCCCAAGTGCATCGACAAGATAAACATCCAACAAATCTTGGAGCCTAAGTGCAATTCAATCTTCACTGCAAAAGGGAAGATAGAATTTTTTAACCGAAAATGGCTCCTAGAGACGCCATCTGACCCGAACAGGCTCAATTACAAAGTCTTAGTTTTGGACTTTTACCACCAGATTTTCCCAAGTTCGGATGCAGGGTAAAAACTAACTTATCTTCAGCTCTTTATAATTCTATTTCTACGTTAAGAAAAAAGGTCTAGAAATATTTTGATAACTGATCATTGATCAAATGCTTTCGAAGAGCTATGACGCTGTGCTGATCCATTTCTGGGCAAACGACGAAGCTGTTCAAAGGGCGCTTCATGTTTGGAAAGTAAGAAAAATTGTCTTTCCTATGTACAAATAGAAACTTAGGAAGAGAATGAGAAAAGTATATTATCATAGTTTTTCTATAACTTTACGAAATTGATGTGCCAGGGAACAATAAAGACATGGGTAAGATGTCCAAAGAACCTAGGCTGCAAACAACAACTTGAGAGTGTAGTTAGTTATCATCAGCGTCTCAACTCGCGAGGCTATCGAGCTCTGATATACAGGTTTGATTACAATTGTTAAAAACAGAAAGCATGTTTTGTAATTTTTTTATTTTTATTTTTTATTTTTGTATGCACTACGGCTTTGGTATAAATGCAACCAAAACTTTTTATTACTCAGAAAAATAAACCCTATACCTTTTAAGTTTAGTATTTAGGATTATAATTCTTATGTAGTTATTAACGCATTGATCGATTTGACTACGTGGTCGAGGATTGTTAAATTTAGGTTCCTAATTGCCAAACTTAGGAGACTTAGATATAATTTTCAAATGCCAAACAGTTCAAGAAGCATTTTTGCATAATGCCCAAAAAATAGAAGTAGTTAGATAGACACTTGAGTTCAACATTTTCAAAAATGGGGATTAAAATCACTCTAGTTGGATAAATCTTCTATTACGAGATCTTAAAAGATATGAGATTTTTGAATTTCATTTTATAGTGGGGATCATGATATGATGGCCCCTTACGTTGGAACCCAAAGATGGATCAAGTCTTTGAATACTCCCATTGTTTGTCAATGGAGGCCATGGCTTGTTGATGACCAAGTTGCAGGGTAAGCAAATAGTATAATTTCTTCAACTGCACATTGGAGTTAAATTCTCCATTGCTTTATGTACTACATCATTGTCATTTTGTCTTTGTTTGTACGCAGATATGTGACTGAAGATTCAAAGGCCATTACTTTTGCTACTGTCAAGGCAAGAATTGCTTTTTCCCCTACACTAAAAATTGGTGTTGATAAGATAATGTATCTTTTTTTAAAAATTTTTATGAAAATGTTCAGAATGGATGAGCTGAGGGACTGAATTTAAAAAAAAAAATGAAAACCCAAAAGGAAAAATATATTTCTGAGTGTGTGTATATATATGTTCATATAATCTGTCGTATTTTGTTAAAAGTTTTGTATGGTGCTGCAGGGTGGTGGACATACAGCTCCCGAGTACCGCCCTAAGGAATGCTTTGCCATGTTCAAAAGATGGATCTCTCAAGAACCATTTTGACTGACCATGCAATAAGCAACTTTATAAATTTTATTTCTCAATTATTTTCTCAAGTGCACCTGGACATTTTCTGATTAAAGAGATTTGTTATTTATGGGTACAATTTCTTATCAAAACTTGCAAAATGAAACCTAAAGAAACTTCAAATCATTCAAAAAGGCTCATCCTTACCTCAACTTTGCAATCTTATTGATAGATCTGGAGTAAGTTATTGAAGTTGAAAGCAGATCAAACAATATAAAGTAGGTCATTTGGTTGGCGTTGGTGGAGTACCATCATTCCATATGTTTTGTAAACCATAAGTTGACGTGGATAAAATTCTTTCTACTCTTGTTGGTATATTATGGCTTTTTTTTATTTTTAGCTATTACGTGCCAACATTAAGTGACCATATTTGTGAGCTGTTCTTTTATGGTTGTTCATCTTTCTGTTATTTATTTATTTATTTTTGAATTTGGGTTGGAAAATTTGAACTCTTTATCTTGTGGTAGAGTTGGGTGTGGTTTTATCGTTAGACTATACCTGCAACCATTTTATCTCTATGTTATACACTTATTGTAATTTCATTTGTTTGATCAATATGATAATTTATTTAGCTAGTGTGTCTTACTTGCTAGCTATTAGTGTGGTTGTAGGCATAACCTAGAGATAAAATCACACCCGGCTCTAAAATAAGGTGAAGAATTCGAATTCTCCCACTATCAAGTTAAAAAAATAATGGCTGTGTGAAATAAACGTATAAGGCACTTGAAATGCTTTTACTTAAGGAATAAATCCATAAACAAACCTTGAATTCTTTTTCTCTCTAAAATTAGTCCTTATCGTAATTCTACCTTATAAATAGTCTTTGAACCAAAAAAAAAAAAAGAATCTTGTGAATGGTCTCTCTATTAAATTTTGGATAAAAGCCGTTGACTTTATTTCATAAAAGATCGTTGACTTATTTTCTTCCTCTACAAATAGTCCCTACATTTAAAGTAGGGCTAAATTTAGTCCTTAAGCTAAAATGAAAAGCCAAAATTTGTCTATATGTTAAATAAATAGATAGAACGCATTAAATATGAGAAGCTGTACTAAATAATGTAGTCCATAAACTAAAGAAAAGAGTCTTTTATTTAGACCTATTAAATTTATAATTAACCCACGTAAACAATAATATTTTTTGTCCTTTTTTTTTACAGTACATAAAATTGTTGATAAAATAATCGCATGATACACTTTGATGCGCTGTGGATTGTCGTTCACAGTTAGTTACTTTCACTCTTTCTTTACAGAACTTTTTCTGCTCTAATTTGTCGTTGAAAAATTACAATAAATGAGAAAGATATGTACGAGTATTGTCTTCTTAGTTGAATTTTTAATGTGAACTATGATTTTTCTGATAAGTTCTTTTATTTAAGTTTATTTTTTTATTTTTTTCAGAAATTTGATTTTTTTTCTTTAACCAAGAAACACAAGAAAGTAAAGTGGCAAATCAGGAGTGTAAAAAGATTAAAATGTAAATACAAAAGATATTTATAAAAAATAAAAATTAAAGTTATTATTATGAGAAAAATAATAATTTGGGAAATTTATTAATAATGTGGGAAAATATAATAACTCCAAAAATTATGTAAGTTACATTTTTGAATGAATAGATAAAAAATATTAAATATGTGTAGCAAAGAAACTAATTTTAGCACAAATTTTTACTTCACGTGTTACATTTGGTACAACTACTCATATTTAATGTTTTTCGTCTATTTAATAAATGCATTAATTTGGATATAATATTTTAGTTTTGAGAAAAAAATGTAGTGCAACTTTTAACATGGAAACGATTTCTTAAAAAGAGTAGATACTTTAAAGACTTTTTGTGATACAAAATTAATCATTTTTATTTAAAATTTAACAAACATGTTATTTATGATGCATGTTTGAGTTCACATTATTTTATGAAATAAAATTGATTACACAAGACTTTTCTAATTGTAGAAGGAGAAAAAAACTTAACAATTCCGTATTCGTGTATTTGTCCCTTGATCTTACTCGTGATTGCCGCTCTCGTTTTCCAAACAACAACCACGCAAACCACGTGCAGTCAATGAAATTCTGATTCTCCGAGGCGTGAGTACCGCTGCATTTGGGTCGTGTCAGTTACGAGGGAGAACCAAGAGAAAATATTCCAAACGTCTACGGAGGAGCACGTGCGCCTCGTCGATTCCCTTGATACACTAAACTTAAATTTTATTTTATTTTTTCTTCGCCAACTTTCACAACCTTTTCACAACTTTGGGTGGGACTTGTTACGGATCAATGACGGGTCAAAGTGAAATTTTCGGCTATTTGATATAATGGTGAAAACTATAATTTTTACTACAAACGTAATTATAAATAATATAAAATTTTTACATGCTATAGTAACAATAAAAAAATTGCTACAATATAAAGCTCTCATATGCTATAATAAAAATGGTTCTAACCAACAGTTTCATCGTATTTATTTTTTCTGTGGGGAAATTAAAATGATGTATTCATATATTGAAAATGATGCATGGCACGTGCATGAGAAAGTAAACATCCAAAATACCCTCGTGCACGTATGAAGTTGAAAAATGATAGTGAAAAGTGTCTTATCCCACCCAGAAAAAAGAGTAAGACAATGGTCACAGAGCCCTATAAACAGACGCCGTTTTGCTTTTGTAGGATATCTAATTGTAATCAACAAAATCGTTTTTTTAGACCACAAAATCTGCAGTTAGTTAACTAGCTAGTTAATAGCCTGCATTTCAATATGACTTGAGGATGATTGACATAGCAATAAACTTGATTTTTTTTTTGTTTTTAGTATTTTTAACTTAAATGTAATTTTATGAAAAGGATTTTTTTTCTTTTTAAAGAAAACGACTTATTAAATGGGCAAGGGAGAGTCTCTCTGTTGCAACTGTGCTCCTGAACATCGATAGGGCAATTTGGTTTTTCTTTTTTTTTGGGTCGGCCTTTATTGTTCTGTTCCAATTTTGTTTTCCTTTAATTCCTTTTAATATGTTTTTATCTTCTTTTTTTTTCTTTAGCAAACAAAAAATGCTTTGTTTTCACTATTTGTTTAAAATGTTCCTTTAAACAAAAGGCAAAAAAATAAAAAATAAAAAATAAAAGTCCCCAACTCATTCTTAAAAAAACCGAAGTGAGAAGACATATACTAGGGATATTATTATTTTTATGCTCTACGTTTTAGAAAAAATCACGTTGATAATTTATTGTTTGAATAATACTAAAACGGTACCTTACAATTTTCAAAAATATTATATTGGTATGTTGAGTTTGTGTATTTTGATGAAATTTTTTTTTACCCCTTTATTAATAAATTTCAAATTAATTTTGTAAAACTATAATAGAAAATCAAAAAAAAATATTAAACATAATTTATCAAAGAAAAACATATATGTAGACTTATTCATTTTTTTACATTATTTGTATTTATTTTCTTTTATAGTTTTTATAAAATAATTTGGGGTTTATTAATAAAAAGGTAAGTTAAAAATTTCACGTCACAAAACACAGACTTAGAATATCAAAATGATATTTTTAAAAACTGTAAGGTATTATTTTGATATTTTTCAAATAACATAATAATAATATGATGTTTCTTTAAAATACAAAGTAACAAAATCATCCATGTTGGATAAAGTTTCTATTTTGAGATCTTAGAAGAAATGTGATTTTGTTGTTATGGTGGACATCATGGCATGGTAGTCCCTTACATTGGAACCCATTCATGGATCAAGTCTTTGAATACTTTGATTGTTAGTCAGTGGAGGCCATGGCTAGTAGATGACCAAGTTGCAGCGTAGGCTAACAGTTGAATTCTTTAACTAATTCACATTAGTTATAATCTCTATTTGTTTATGTACTACGCAATTTTCGTTCGAATTTATTTGTATGCAGATACGCGCGTGACTGAATATTCGAAGGCCATGGTTTTTGCCAGTGTCCAGGCCAGAATTGCTTTTCTCCTACGGAAGAAATTGGCGTTAATAACATATAACACAATCCTGCAAATGGTCTCTGGTGTTTTTGTCAGTTTAGTTATTACTTTATTTCACTTCTAATTCTTTTGTAAGTTAAGTGTTAATTATTTAACAGAAAGTTTTTAAATGTCAAACTTTAATCCTTAATCTATTTTTTTTTTTTTTTCACTTTTGACTCCTTAACAAGCTTTTACTAGCAATTAAATTGAAAAAATTTAAAGTGAGAAGCTAAATACAATGCTTTTGATGCATGTAACTAAAGGCAACACTACTACATGAAGACCCTTCCATGTCGCTTTAAAAGCAACGTGAAAAGCTATTGACATAGGCCAAGAAACCAATGTCTATGTAAGGGATATCGTAAATCCCTACCCTTCCACGTCGGTCATTTTTTAAGTGACGTAAAAAGCTCTTGTCAAATATAACGAAAAAAAGAAAAAAAAAAGGAAAAAAAATTGTTTCACTTGACACGTCATAGATCTTACAATCAAATCATAGAATTTGCAACTTTTAATTCTCAAAAGTAATTTGAAAAAAATAAAATGTACAATATTAAAACAATTGAAGATGATGAACAAACTAAAATAACATCTTCCCCTTAAAAAAAATTTACCAAGTCTAAATCTAGCTTAAAGTTCAAAAATTCCCCAATCCACTCATCGCGAACGTTGTCCAATTCTTGCATTGTGAATTGCTTTCTCCCAAAGAACTACATATATATAACGAAAAATAACATGAATTAATAATATAAAAAAAACTATATAATGGATATACAAGTTACGAATTGTTTCCATACCCTTGATTCTAACATGGATTATCCTTTCCTCTCTTTCCGACTTGATCATTATGTATAAAAAATGCCCTTCACGGTAACGCGTGGGCAGCATGAAAACGCCCACAAAACTGACTTTGATTTGTCCCTTGAGCAGCACGGGGATGCTGCATAAAACATGATCATTGGTAAACATAATTCTTATTAAGCACATAATTGTCAATAGTATTGCCATCAGAGGCTCCAAAGACAAGGCAATATATGAAAACACAAACACATTAGACACTTGATACCAAGACCAAGGGATTTTAGAAATCATTAAGTCACAACCATGATTCACTTAAAAAACAGAGCTACTTTCAGTTTGAGGATTAGCACCGTTGATCTTCAAGAACAGTCTGCTTATACGACATAAAAATATACTGAAATGGGATTCTATGGTCTCCAATAGAGTAACCTACCATTCGACCCTAGCATTCACCCAAAACAATGCACCATTATCTACATTCTATGGTTGTAGCACATAGCCATTTACAAGGATTAAAACTAGAAAATTTCTGCTCAAGAGATTAACTACCCATGAAGCAGCTCATTAGTAATTTGGGTTAGACGTATAGTTTATGCAAATATGACTATAGATTAAAGATCTCCATACTATGTGTGATTTTCTTTATCCCATACCAAATGCAATTAAAAATATTTCTAAATCCAACAATAATTTCTCAGAAGAAGCTGATCATAAAGCAATTGGTTTGGTCGTTCACATTGCATGAATATATAATGCATCTTTTATTCCCAAACCCATGCCTTATCTATAAGAAAGTGGCAGGACGCAGCATGTAAAAATGTATTGCCTCCACTGTTGACTTAGTTTAAAGAATTGAATTAAATATTAGCAACAATATATGGCTAGACATAATACCCTTTTAGCGTAACAATACATAATTCTTTGGCATAGTATGCTTGTGCCAAATATAACTAAAAAGGAGAGAAACATGAATGAACTAGTTGTTTCACTATTGCAAAAATAGTGCAATAGTAACAAAAAACAAAAACACATACAGATTTATGTGGAAACCTAAGACAAGAAAAAAATCACGGATAAAGGAGAAGAAAATCACTAAACTCAAAAAAGGTTACAAGGTGGTGGTGATTAAGATAGCTAAAAGTCGATAATCTCAAACCCTAATACAATACATCATGTATGTAGGTATAAACAACACCCTAATATGTGATATAATCTAATAGGCCTAAAACATAAACTAAACGACTCATCAGATATTATGAAAAATCGTATATTTATTCTTTCACTGCAATTGTTGCTAAGCTAGTTTTTCGAATTAGATAAAACTGAATTCGGGTTAGCATACTTTAACAACTACACGGGTAGATCTATAGGTGTGTGCCTGTGTACGTCCATTAGAGTACATTCAGTACAAAGATAAAAGAAATCAAGTCGATAACTACTTTGAAGTATAAGCATGAAAAAGTCATGGCACATTCAAATATCTTGTGACAGGAAGCCTTCTTTACAACATGCATTCCTACCCAAGAGGCATTCTAAACAAAAACAGAACACTAAAATAAGCATGTCACATAGCGTTGAGAATTACATTGTAGACTTAGCATACTAAGACGTCACTTAATATCAAAATTAAAACCAAAACTACAAAAAGAGGCAAGTACGTACTTGTTGAAAGAAAAAGACAACAACGATGCTTTCCATGTCGGCAACAACGGGGGAGGTAGAGCGGTGGTTTCCAAAATGGATGGCGATCGGGGATCGCAAAGTTGGACAACTAGAAAAACCCAAAACTCTTCTACCAAACAAAAAAAAAAAATGGCAAAACTTAAAACACTAAAATAATAAGTATAAACAACGGTAAATGGAAAACTTGAGTAATTAACTTATGACTATTTGTAGATCCTATCACTATTTGTCAAAACCTTGTGGCAAAAATGGTGTCATTGGAATTTAGCAGCAGTTGAAATTTAGCATCAGTTGAATCTGTTATATCTATTAGCCACCATTTTTGCCAAAGAAGGGTTTGAATATTTTATTTCTGTTAGCACCATTTTTGCCCCCTCCAAGAGCAGTTTGATGCGTTATGTTTGAGATAAGACAACTGGAATGACGAATAAATACATTAAGCAGCATATAAGGTTTTGAATTCAAAAACCAGAGCAATTGTGATGGTGCAAGATTGCGGTAGATTTAAACCCCATCGGATTTGTGGAAAATGAAATAGACATAGATATTTTCTAATAAAAGAGATTTATTGTTTAGGGATCATAATTTCTTTTCAGTATTTTAGCAATGATAACTTTAAAATCTAATAATCATCTAAGAATTAGGTTTGTCAAGTGTAACACTCTAAAATGGGGTTATTAGTTAAATGTGTTAAAAAAAGATTTAATATATCCAGATCCAAAAATTATATTATTCCTCAAAAATAATTGAAATGTATGCTTTGAAATCTTTAAATTTAAAATAATAAAAATAGTAAAAAAGATAAGAGTTTTCTCGAAAACATACCACTTGAGACATTGTCGTACCAATAAATTTATTTTACATAAAGTGCAATGTAACTCTAAAAAGTAAAGTAAATACAATAAAATAGTACAATAAAGTGTCCCGGGCTTCAAGTCTTTGAAAACGACGACGGAGCTGTACCTGCTGACTTGATCTGTAAATCTTGGATGAGAGGAAAAATATAAAAAGGGCTGAGCTGAAGACTCAGCATTGGGAATAGGGATTACGACAATAAAACGACCCCAAAAATTTTGACAATAGAAAACCCAAATGCACCTATCATCAAATGTGCGATGCATGTTAGGGCATACAAAAGACAAACCTAAAAACTCTTTCAGTGCTTTCATACTTGATCATTTTTTTGGATGTCGAAGTATGATCAACTGTACAATATCACTATATATAATGTAGGGGTATTTCACACCATACCATGGGCCATTAATAATAAAGTATTCCCTCCTTCATCTCCGAGGGAATAGGTCTGATTGGATGAGGATGCTTATCCAATATGACAAACCAAAAAAATAAATAAATAAATAAATAACAGAAATTAAATAGCATAAATATAACTTACCAGAAATAAATCACCATTCTTCAGCATACCTATTGTAGGAGCTCTTTACTCATCACCTGTGCTAACAGAAATTACTACCTCGACTCCAGCAAAAGAGCTTAACGGTCTATATATAATTTAATACCATAACCTATGCTAAAGAGCTAAAGGGTCTTTATGTGCGAAACTCTTCACAAAAAGTTGGAACCGATGCAAATACAATACAAATGCCAATGCAACTTGTGCAAAATAAAACACAATCATATCGCTTCTTGAAAACATAATATAGAAAGGCACAAAGTCTAATTATCAACATTGTTTCATTTGCTTAATTAATTAATACCATAACCTACGCTAAAGAGCTAAAGGGTCTTTATGTGCGAAACTCTTCACAAAAAGTTGGAACCGATGCA